>CAJDSM010017699.1:19108-49077 GCA_903981925.1 Ostrea lurida
GTATACCGCTGTTGTTGCATTAATGTGTACTCGTGCACTTAGAAAGCAAACACACTTCCATAGACCGATAAAACAAACTTAATGTCATCTTTGTTCCCTAGAAATATCGTGTTACCTGTGTGCTTTGTATAAACGAGCAGTGATCAATCTCGTAAGTTTCCAAACAGAACAAAATTAGAGTGAGCAAACACGGACCCCTGAATACTCCAGGGTTGGATCAGGTGCGTAAGAGGAGTAAGTTGGGATCAGGTGCGTAAGAGGAGTAAGCATCCCCTGTCCACAGTTACACTGTTGTGCACTTCACCATTTCCATACTTTGCACCTAGATGATATATTGTAGGAGCAACTACGATTTATTATGTGAGTTATTTTCAGTACATCTAGTAAGGAAAGCCAATGCTCATAAATGCATATAGGTTGTATATCTGCGTGTGCAGGACTAAAGATCAAAATGATTATACCAAGACATTATTTTTCAACATATACACTCCTATCCATACATTTCACAATTTTGACAGTTTTTATGTGGAGGTCTAGAAATACAGTTGGGTCTATTCTGTTTGTCTTCTCCAGAACAGGTCCAGATAATATCCCATTATGTCTCCAGTTTCTACCTGCTATTTGAGAAGCAGACAATAGAGATCTACTCGAGATCTCCAGACCAAACGAGAACTTTGGATCTATCTTGTAACTCCAACCAAACGAATACAGCTAAGATTTAATGAATTGTAGTCTTTTCAATATATGATCAACTTTTCTCCAAAAGTGGACCTCATTCCAGACTCGGCGGCTTGTCAGAAGTTTGGTAGAGTAACGGTGGCTCACTGCATGGTCAACAATACATGTCATCAATTCTGATATATGATAGTTTGACTGCTTACTTAGGTGTCCAGCATTTTTCAAAATAAGACAAACTTAGCTGGCCTGAACCCAGGTAAAAGTTTGCCAAAAAAGGCTCTTAGCTGTTATAACTGTGTATACAGTTTGCCCGAGTAAACAAGATTTCATAAACACTGTATTTTTAACATATGAGTTAAAGGGGCATGACACGTTCTGAGCTAAAAATGTTTACATTGTATGATTTTCATTCTTAATGTTTACAATGCCCACTTAGGAATTTCTAATGGTCAGGCGAAATTGAACGTCATTTGTTGAGTTGCAAGTGAGATACAGCATTCACAATTCTTCGCAATGTAAATCAAGCCTCGATTATGTTTTTGTTTACCTATACTGAATACTAGTATACGTTCCATTTAAAGCAGATTTTTTCATATTACAATGTTCAATTTGAACACAATTAAACAGTTCCTAGTGTTTCTCACATCTATTTTGTTTTAAACATGATATTTTCTGTGAAGCAATCTTTATGTAAATGTAAACAAGGCTCGAGCTTGTTACATTGCAAAGAATTGTAAGTGCTGTATCTCACTTGAAACTCAACAAATGACGTTCAAATTTTTGTTTGACCATTAGAAATCCATAGTGAGCATTGTAAACATTAAAAATCTAAAATTAAAATCTAAACATTTTTAGCTCAAAACGGTCCATGCCCCTTTAACTACATGCACGCTTCAACAGGGTCTGAACAGAAACCATGAATTTTCACATCGCTCACTATAATTATGCACACGGTTTGTTTGCTTGATATTCACCAGTAAGGATATTTTCTGTAGCATTTTATGCCCCGAGATCTTCGATTCGGGGCATATAGTTTTTGGTCTGTCCGTTTGTCTGTTTGTCACTAAAAACTTTAACATTTGGCCATAACTTTTGAATGGCAGTGTGGGACTTTCAATTAACATGTGTGTTCCTTATACAAGCCCTTTTTACTGGTACAACACATTTTTGGCCTCCTGACTTGACTTTGAAGTTTGACCTACTTTTTCAAAAACTTTGAACATTGGCTCTAGCGTTGAATGGTAAGTGATGGGACTTTCATATTACACATGTGTGTTCCTTATGACAAGCCTTTCTATTGGTACCATAATTGTTGAACCTCCTGACCTGAGTTTGACCTACTTTTTTTCAAAACTTTAACATTGGCCATAACTTGTTGATGGCAGTTGTTGGACTTTCATATTACACATGTGTGTTCCTTTGACAAGCCCTTTCTACTGGTACCAACATTTTTGACCTCCTGACGTTGACCTTGAGTTTGACCTACTTTTTAAAAACTAAACATTGAATGGTAGGGCCACACCAAAATTAAATCTTGGTCGTCGACCCGCGCGCCACTTAGGTTTACTGCTTTTCGAATATAATATTAAAAAAGATATCCGCATCCTGCAACAATTGCCCTTTTTCCGCACATTTTTTACTCTATTTTTGGTTTTATTTATATTTATTTATTTTTTTTTGGTGTGTGTGTGTGTTGTCCTTCGTCCTACTCTACAGAACGGGGGTGGGGTTCTGCCCAAGATTGATTATTATATACATGTAAAAAAGTGCAGAAGATAGACTATTTATATCATTATATATGCAGATGTATTCAGGAGGATACATTTTTAGTATAGGTAGCCTTTAACTTTGGAGCAAAAATGACTCTTTGCAATAATGTTATCGCTCGCCTTATTCATTTTACATCGACTGTAATTTCATATTTGAACTTTTTATTTTAAAATTATCATAGCGCTCGCCGCACACTTTTTCTTTTCTAAAACCGAAGACCAAAGAATTAAATTGGTTCTGGCCTTAAATGATAGAGTTTTGCATATTTTCACCAATGGCATTAATCCTTTTTTGGGCAAGCCTTTCACTGCGATGTGCGAATCCCGAATCCGGGGGCATTAGTGTTTCACAAACACTTAATTGTATAAATTGTGATCAATGTAGTCCCACCTTGCTATCTAAACCCTGGGGTCATTATAGACCAGACTTGCTAACGTCAAACAATTGTGTAGTATACATTGTAGTTGTCTAAAGCTGACCTTGTCCTAAGATTGAAATAAAGACATAACAATAAATTAACTATTTAAGTTTTATTGAACTTCCTATTTATACACACCTCCAATCCCCCGTTGTGGCTCTTGTTGGTCTTGGCAACTAGGCAAAGAGTAAAATTTTAAAGTTTAAAATCAAAATATTACAATGCAAATTACACCTGTGTATTGACACCAAATTGGTATAGGCCAAAAACACATCATTGCCTAATGTTCAACAATTTTGCAGATCTTCTCATTCCGGTTGACGGCAATGAAAAGATTTGCAATCAACCCCCCTCCCCCCAAACATCAGTCATTAAAATATCAATTTTCAATCATGACTAAGATTCCGGTGATCGGCAATCAAAGTCTATCAAATATATTTGCGACCAAATTGTCACCAATTATTTCAATACATGCAATATTGTCCAATCAAATTTATTCAATGTCTATTCACAGGAACTAGACGCGTATTCTTCCACATGGCGGAAATGGTTTCAAATTTTAAAATCAACCATTGAAGCCACCGCCACCAAGTGGGGGAAGCGGCTAGTTCCTGAAGCCAATACCTTGCCACAATATGTATTCCATCCCAATTCTTGTATAACTTTGGATACACTTGCCATCCATTGGTTATAAATTGTTCTAACCCTGCACTTATATAGTTCAGAAAAATTTCTTTGCCAATATTTGATAAATGGACTCCATCGTCCTCAAATAGCTCAGTGTTTACGTGTTTTATATCCAAATACTTGATGTAGCACCCCCCATTTCGTACTATATACGAAGCCACTAAACTGTTGATTCTCTTGACAGAATTATTCATTTATTTAATGTTATCTGATGAATGCCAATTTTTTCTTGGCAATATTTGTGACCATATTACCTTTGTATTCGGTAGTAGTTTCCAAATGTTTTCCAACAGTAGCTTCCATATCTTCTATAAGCTGTTTGATTGGTGTGTACTCAAAATTATTGCCACCACAATGTAACATAATGTAATCAGGAGGGTCTGCAACTTTCAACAATGTTTTGATTTTTTTGGTACATTTCATACCAGCCCATACCCCCCCCCCTTTCCCTTGCCACAAAATAGACACTTTAAATCTATCCATTAATCCCATGTTAACTCCATCTGTCCTGATTCTAGCTGCTAAAAATGCTCTTGTGACTATTGATGAGCCCACTACCCACACATGTTGTTCTGAAAGTGTATAAGGAGACATAATAAGATTGTATATTCTTAATGAATTGGTCTAGTATTAAATCCTAACATAGGTTTTGTATGCATTAGCTTTCCATCTTCCTGCTCTACAGATTTCTTCTTCCGACATGCCAAACATTGCTGCACTGGTTGCTGCCCCGATTCTAAACGAATGAGACTTGTACCTTTTACATTCTAACCCTATCTTTGCCAAAACTTTGTTTAAAACTGCAGTGAATTGGTATCTAGTCAATGGTTGTCCACCAAAATGCCAGAACAACTTTCTCTGCACTGAGGGGCGTACCGCTAGGTACTCTGGTATAATTTTAACTGGTTGTATTTCAGACCCAAATTGCCTATTTTGAATAGCAATTGTTTGTACTTTTCCTGTTTGATCAACTTTCGAATGCTTTAGTTTTATTTGTATTTTGTTTTCTTCCCTAAACATTGTTATGTCTTCATAATCAATTGCATGTCCCAGATCTTTTTGGTTTTTTACTGTCATTTCACCCACCCTAAAGAAACCAAAAAATACTAAAATGTAGGCTGCTTGAAACAGTTTGCACTCAAAGTAGTTAATACAAACCAAATGCAAACTTTGTAGTATTTGCTCTAATATATTTGATGTAATTGGAAGTCTGGCAACTTATTAATTTCACAATTTTGTTATGAGGGTTTAATGCTCATCATAATGAATAAAGTAATAAAAGAGAAAAACACTATTTCTACTGTAAAAAATACTGATTTTTTTTTAATTGGAGATGGAACTTCATAAAATATGTTTGATCAGTCGTGTGTACTAATTGTAATGTAATCTACAATTAACCCTATATAATGAAGGATCGAATCAATTAACAAAGGTCAAACGCAAGGTAGTCAGTTGTACATTAAGCTCGGATCTAAACGAGTCGCACAAGGACGTGGTATTACGATGATGGGCCCTAAAATGGCAACACCTAGTTAAATCTCCGCGGACACAATTTCTCATCATATTTGTACATGACCATTTGAAGTATCCAGTTACCGTCAGTCAATAAGTTGATACTCATTGGCACGTGATTCACGATGCTCACGCTTATAACCTGTAACTTTGGTCAGCAGCACGTGATAATTACACAAGTCAGTCGCTGACGGTCACGTTCGAAGATGATAAATAAATGTACTTTTTGAATGTTCATATTAGTTTATATTTTAGTAAATTTGAATCATTTTATATATCTTTATAAGTTTATGTGTGTTTTTTTTTCTCTTTTGATTTTTTTGCTTTCTTAATATTACAAATCATGATGATATATTCGTTGCCATTTTAACCTAGAAGAAAAAAAATCGTTTAATCGATTTAGTGAATCATAGAGTCGCAATTATGATTTAGTAAGTCGTTTAAAGAAATTTAAAAAGTTCTTCCTACAATTTACTAAATCATATAAACTTGTGTAATTTTAAATCGTTTCAATATCAAAAACGTTTTGATAAATTGAAAGTAAACATTCTTTTACCACACTGTTTATTTTACAAACTTTGTAACAAACTTATTTCAAAAAAATCAACTGTGACACCATTCTTCATTATCATTCACTTTATTAACATACACATGTAGAATTACCGACTTATTTTTGGTATGAACATCACTGCATGAAGAGTCATCTAATTTAATTGGTACCGTAAGATTTTTATTCTTAAGACCAATGACAATAACCTGTAACAAAGTACATTAGTACACATAAATCAACTGGATCTTATCAGAGGAAAAAAGCATGTGTTTTTACCAAGCTATATATATATTTCAAGTCTACACCCTGCATTTCCCACAAATATACTTCCACTATTGCATCCAAACTTTTTAATTGTGAACAAACTTTACAGTGCCTTGATTTTGGCCGTCTTCTACTTAATTCATGTCTTTGTTTTCTAGCCCAGTTGGACATGTTATTACTGGTGCTGTTGATGTAGTTGAAAATGAGGACATAAGATAACTTAAAAAAGGTCCTAAATTCAAAGAATTACAGTCATTCACTACATCTCTAAATATTATGAGTTCTGTCTAAGATTATGCCAGACAATGGGCTAAATATGAAAAACAAAAGTGCTTACCATTTATCCTTCTTTGTTTCGTAAACCAGAAGTGATAAAAGAGAAAGATAGGTTACATGAAGAATATGTTTTGGTTCCAGCTGACAATGCTTGGAATAACTTTGTCTTTGTACAACTGTATTTTAAACGAATTTGCCATTAACTGCACTTTTAAACACATTTCATATCCCATTCTATGGGACGGATGAATATGAGTTACTGTACCTATACTGGATCCAAAATTTCTCAAAATCCGATTACAAAGACGCCTTGTTGGATCCCCTAGATATTCAAACAAAGATACATTGCTAGATCTTGTCTTTGCTCATCGCAAACATATTGACAGTTGTAAAGGAGAAACTCCAGACGTATTGTGCAAGAACCTATACTAGAAGTGGTGAAAATCAAATGTGCATATTAAAAAGATTAATATGTAAATTCAAAATCATAGCCCTTTTCTCAAATTAACCAGATCAGAGCGTATGACTTTTCAACACTACCATTTTTCACAATAAATCGAAGACTAGAAGTTTTGACATTACAGACAGTTGCTTTTTCAACAAAAATGGAAAAAGGAAATATTCATATCTAGTAATCAGCCATTCAAAAACTTACTTTGTTAAACACCATTCTGATTCTATGCACAAGTCTTCTGAAGTTGATATCAATACGATGCTGGGGTTCTTTATATGACAATATCTTCCGATTCTTTGGTATTCAGGACTTCCAGCAGTCTGTTAAAATTGCAATGGTTATGAATAGTGCTCCTTAGACAGCTGACCTGTTTTCATATTCTTATGAGGCAGAATTTATTCAAAAGTTTCTTCAGGAGAAGAAAAAAAGCTTGTGAACTTTACCTCGACATTTATATTCGATATATCAATGCACTTTAAGATAACACAAAGTCTTTTAAATCTACTTCTTACTTGGATAGTGTATTGAACATGGACATCAACGGCAATTAACAACTCAACTTTATGACAAATGTGATGATTTCAGCTCCTCCATCGTCAACTTCCCATGTTTAAGTAGCAACATTCCATTATCACTTGCATATGGTGTTCATATCTCTCGACTGATTCGATACGCAAGAGCTTGTTTTGTGTATGATCAATTTTTGAATTTGAGTCAGGCTACTGACAAACAAGTTGATATTGCAAGGGTTTCAACAGTCACGTTTAAAATCAGTATTCCGCAAATTCTATGGTTATTACTACGATATACATGTAGTTTGCTAATAAAGCCTGTCATTGAATAAAATGCTTTCTGATATGTTCCATATCAGTTGTTACTGAGGCACTGCTTTATACACTGATTTTAACTACGGATTATTTTGTTTACTGATCAAGATAAAGGGTCCACGGCGGGTGTGACTGGTCGACAGGGATGCTTACTCCTCCTAGGCACCTGATCCCACTTCTGGTGTATCCAGGAGCCCGTGTTTGCCTAGCTCTTAATTTGTGAAGGTTCTTGATTGTGCTAATGCCAACTGTGATTTGGGAGATCCGTTTATAAGGTCATATCCAAAGTTTGGTGAAAGATTCGAACCTGGAACCACCGGGTTGTAAAATAAGAGTCCTAACGCTCATAGTGCACTGTTAACTAGTCTCTCGTCTGTTGGATATACCATGTACACGGATGTATAACATCAACCTTCAAAACGATAATGCGAATCCATGTTTGCTTTCCGTCCATGCGAAATGACGTCACCAATTGCAACTTTTTGTGAAGTGCCACAGATTTAGATCTCTGCAATAAGAGGGTTTATTTGTGCCGTGAAGGTGGAAACTCATTCAAAAGTCCAGGAAATACCGTTCGGTCAATAATCATTTTATCACACAACTGATACTGTTCCAGGTTCATAACACGGATCGGAACGACTTGACACTTCCGTAGACTGCAGTTACATAAACAATGCAAATAGTAATGTCAATCAACTCATGCGGTAGCGTTAAAGAAAACAAGAACGGATCTCTTTGAAAACTGTTCAATATTGACGGCTAAAAAGACTATGTTTGTCACCAGTTGTTCCAACGAGCGATGTTGTGTGCTTTTGGTGAAATGAAATAACAGTGCAACAGAAATTTCAAGCTTCTTCAGGACCGTGACGTTGCAGACGACGTCACAATCGAATATTGACGGCGTCAAACAATAATAAAGCGAAAAATTCGGATTGTGAAATAGAAAGTAAATCAAAATATGCCTTTAATGAGAGCTGTGTGATGAATAGAATCATATACTCGTGCTTATGGCATTTGAAATTTATGAAATTCGTTACCGGATTTAGATATTTCCCTCGCCAAGGCTTGGGAAATATTAAATTCGGTATTCTTCTTCCATAAATTCCATATGCCATAAGCACTCATTCAAGATCCTCTATATACGTTTTGGATGTGACGCGTGGAAGATACCCAAGACTTCCCGGCCATAGACCACTGATCCACCGCAACCGGAATTGTATTGGTGCAACCATTTTACCATGAGTTTGTAATTTGCAAGGTATTTCTTCACAATCCGAAAAAAAGTTATCTAAGATTTAAAAAGATTCGTTTAACAGAAGTTCATGGAAAGGGTGGGGGTATACAAATGAAAACAATGTAGATATAATTACCTACACTGCCATTGACTTTCTCTCCCTCAGTGCATTTTTTCTATCCATACCTTATCCAGTCCTTTATGTTCTTGTGGAAAAAATGAAGATGTGTATCATTTCTTTTTGCTTGTAAAAATTATACAAAAGCTAGATATACTCTTTTTAATCGACTATTCAGAATTGATTTGATTAACATAGATATTTACCTATTACTATGGGGTAACGAACATTTAACATTGCGAACCAACGCCAATAATTTTGCTGCTGTATATAAAATTGATGAAGCAATTGCTATATACATGTACTAGAACTATTACTAGTATATTATATTATGTTTTATTTAAACGCTTTGTACTTGCTATTTATCTGTTGTATTTAATGTGCATGGCATATTTATTGTAAATTAAAGAGAGGAGCCAGTAAGTTGTAAGAACTTGTCTACAATCCTTTTGATTTTTCAATAAAATATGTTCAAACCAAACCTTATGGTCACAGGTCAAATACATTGAGCATAATCGGGGACCAGCCCCTTAATGGAGCCCCGCCCCACAGAGACAGTATGTTCGAATGCTGTGGATCAATTCTTTTGTGCGTGCAAGAAATATCCGCGAGATTCGCGAGCAATTTCAAAAAGAAATAAATAAATACCTATCTAAATGATTGCCATGATTACATAGACACATAAACATTAATCTACAACTATTAATTAGAACCACAATCATTATGTGCCCCTAGTTATATTGTATCTGTTTTTAATATTAGTTTGTGAATTTCCTTGCTTGTTCTAATCTTCGTTGTCTATGCTCTTTTAGACGATTATAAACCACTATTTGTAGGGAATGAGTTTAGTTAGTAGACCAATGGAGTACTACTCAAACTTATTAATCTTAACACTTAAGAGGGCATCTCATCAAGTATATTGAAACAATGACAATTGAGCGTTTAATCAGGATAAATATTTAATACCATTATGTCCTCAACACCGCCAATATAAATAAGCAAAGAGTGATTATTTTGTTCTAAATATCGAATTTTTAGATGAAGGCTAGCTATTTATCAAATTTAATTCATCTTCCTGGGGTTGTAGAGTGATGGGTAAACCGATGCTGGATACCTGGGGGCTGTGTAGTTTCCCTGTAGAGCGAAGAGACACAATAACTGCTGTATTATTAAACCTTATAACTCGGGAACTTTGAAATATTAATGTTATATACTGATTAACAACAGCCCACTCCCGTGAGTGACCATGCAATGTCACAGATTAATTACTTAGACTGATGTAGTGTTATATTTTCACCTGTTGGTTAATGCAAATACAGTATTACGAATATTGTATGTTGGTTATCTTGAACTGAAAGCGTTGACAGAAACGGGAGAGAGCGACCGTGTGATTTAGAACTGTATAACGCCTCTACTCGAACAGAACAAAATTTTCATTAATATCATCAAACTTGGAGCATTGAGTTTCAGGAATCAGAGACGATAAAAGCAATATCTCTCGGAATCTGAGATCACTCGACGTCACATCGACCAATTCCACGACCGAAGTGGAAGTCCAAATCCAGGGATCAAATAACGGCAACCACCAAACAAACAGACGCATCTGTATTTTCACAAGATAAAGCATTTCTTCGGGACATTTTGAATTAGTATGCAAATATCATACTATACAGCTCTAATCGGTCAAGTAAGCATAGGAAATTCTGAAAATATCACTGCCAAACAACGTTTCGATGTTCTTCAGCTTAGGAATCCTTTGAAGCAATTGAATATCATATCTTTGGTCTAGACTTGGAAATAGTCGAATGCAATTTCTATGGAAACAACATTTGAAAGTCAATGTTGAATGCAAATTTGACACTTTGACAAATATTTTTGCAATTTCCCTGTTTACATAGTTATCGAAAATCGATTTGAGAATACAGCTTTAGTATTTCTTGTCACATTAATGAAAATCAAGTGATATCTTTCCCCATAATTTTAGTATTATGAAATCGTTTTTGAATTGATAAGATTCGTTTGCCTGTTTCATGTGGGTTGATTTGACAAAAAACACGTGGATGTCAAGTAGAAAGGACACAGGGTCTTTTTTGCTTAAAAGAAAAAAAAATAATTTTCCCCAATAAACGGAGTTGCAGAATTTCATAACAAAATGTATTATGAGTAAAAAGATATGGCGAAGAATGCTAAATCGACTTTTACATAAAATTATCGGACCCCAAAGAGTGAGAGAGACAATGGAGAATGTTCCATGCCATTTGACAAATGTCCCACGCTACAATCGGGCTTTACGGTTGCATTACTGTCATACAAATTGGTCGCCATTGTGATGTTGCATGTACATTGTTAGAACGATTTCATTAGATGTCATACTCTCTGCTCCGTAGAAACCACCCGGTCAATATTTGTCATCAATCACAACAAAAATAAAAAAAACCGTCCACTGAGATTTAGTGTTTTATAATTAAGTACAGTATGATTTTGTCAATTCGTGCCTGCGCGTGTACAGTAATTAAAATGTTCACACACGGTAGAATTATCACGAGAAGAAATGGGAAAACAGCGCTAAGTTCCCGTACCTGCTATCGATTGCAATCGGTCGCGATTTAATTTCCTTTGACTTTGCGAACAGTAATCGATGAAATGGTTAGTTAATCAAGGATTTTCTATAACAACTCACTTTGAGCACTTTCATCCCGGCCTTACGTTAAATCCATTTGACATTTGTTGCCTGAGGACGAGCCCATGAAAATGTCTATATATCAAATTGTACACATGCATTGAAAATGATTTCATTGGATTTCAAAATTTATAGAATAGTTAAGATTTTAGTTCTAAAACTTATAGTGCGGGAAAATTATTTCAACGAAGTTTATTAAACATGCTTATTGCGTAATAATTTGTTTCCTTTTGCCAATATATTTGTTTTAGATTTGTGGGTGGAGAACTTATAAATGTACTTTCTTTCTAAAGCTTTGTCTGACTCGGTGGTATAATTGTGTGACACCGGGGAAAATATAATGTATTAATTGTCTGGAAGAAGACTCTCATATACTAAGACAATTAAAGTACGTAATGAAGGCTGGTAAGAAACACTTCCTGGACGATCACGTGACTATTTACGACGGTTCTGGCTTGATTTCACCCCATCCCTTAAACTGAAACACATAACCGTTGCTTTTTGTATTGATTTCGATAAAATGTAAACGAATTGATTACAGAGTTTTGCCTCATATAATTGATAAATTAGCACGTATCCCAATAGTTGTTCAACATAGAGATTTATTAACCTTATCAGAACAAGCTGCCTTTGCAGACTGTTGTGTGTTTTCAGGACGATCAATGCTTTTAATATGAGAAAAATCGCATTGATTATGCAGCTGTTGCCTCGGTGATATATGTTACAGTTAGGTAATGTTGAGATAACACAACTGTATTTATCTTTCGTTCTTGAATTGTACAGTTGGGTATGTCAAATGCAATCCATAATTAGTTACATTGATAATGTGTTTTAAGAAATTTTTAAGTTGATGTAGATCCCTAGTAAACGACAGGCAAAAGCAAAAATATGCTCAACCTACCACAATTCACATCCCATAATTAGGGATAAACGATAGGTATAGTTGTTTGAAATGCAGTTTATTAGAAACAAAGACTCCTACATGCATCTAGGACACGTTTTAAAAAAGAAGTTATTCGATTTTGAATTAGTAGATCTACACAAAAAGTGTATTGAATAACATTAATTTCATTAAAATATGTAGTATTGTTTTGTTTTTTTAAAGTTTAATTGAATTAATGCTAAAGATAATCTATGTTACAAACTCGTTTGTTTGTTGAAAAACAAAGAGCTGCAAAATCAAAGATCCCGATCAATGGTAAATCACTATATACTAGTTACTTCTGAAATTGGTAAATGTTTGATGTCAGCTGATGTAAAGGTGGGTATGCACGAATTGACCTCACGTAACAGTGCCAATGAATAACTTCTTCTTTATATAAACAATGGGGATCCGGGTTAGAATAGGTCCTCAGTATTTCTTGCTTGTCGTAAGAGGACAAAACCAAAAGACATCCCCCCACTATCAGGATTTTTTCAATAAATAGATAAAATAGTGNAGGACAAAACCAAAAGACATCCCCCCACTATTAGGATTTTTTCAATAAATACATTCAACATTGGTAATGTAATGAACGTCAAAAAGTTTTGATTTTGAACCCTTTTGTGTAGCAGAATTGTTAATTGCGATAAGCTCAAATCTATTGTTAGTGTTTGAAAATATGACTTTGTGGAGAAATATGAAGTGTTACAGACTAGCTTTGGCATACTTATCCACTCGCCGAATCCTGGTGTTAATCAGAAGTTTATTCTACGACTGTCTCTTGCTTGTCCAGCAATTTGACTTCCGAATCGAGTTATGTCCATTTCCTCACATTTCTGTAGAATTTCTACCGTCGTACTTTGGAGGTTGCTGGCAATGGTGCTTTTCTCCGTTTGTTGGCCAATCAACTCTTAACATTTTCAGGATACATTTGAAATGATAATATCTAGAACATTTCATCGTCCGTTTTTGTTACTCCTCGTTATTCTGTACAATATGATTAAAGCAATACAGTAATAATGGTCGGTTTTTTTTTCTTGTACTGTGTTTGGGCAATCTCCCACATTTTATTTCGAAGTTTTGAAAGTAGCATCATCTATTGTGATAGCGCTAAATTATTATAGCGTTGTCTATTGTGATAGCGCTATTATTTTAGCGTTGTCTACTGTGATAGCGCTATTATTTTAGCGTAGTCTGTTGTGATAGCGCTAATATTTTGAGTTTCTCGTCTCCATTGTCTTGGCTATGCTGACACTGAGTCTCTTTGTCTCTGCTGTTCGAACTTTGAGTCCAGTGTATGTCTAAACATCACATAGTCTTGTCCACCTTCCACGTTCGCCATTATGCTAGCTGTACATTGTAAATGCACATGAATGAATGTATTTGAAATAACCACATGTGTGTTGTAACGTGTTTATGTACATTATGTGCCGGTTTTCCCCGAACAAATAGTTCTAGGAAATGTTAGCTTTGACGTTCTTGGGAAAGGGTTTTGCATATTGGAATTTTAACCATTAAGGAATAGATTAATAAAACAATTGAGTAAAGGGATAGTCGACGAATTGGACCGTGCTTGCTGGGGTGGAATATGTTGGGACACTTTTCATATTTGTTTTCAATTTATCCTAAGCTTATTTGTGTAAGGATGTTTATGGTTATACATGTATTCAAAAAGTTGATTTCCTTTGAAAATACGTTTTAAAATTGTACTTTTGTGGATGTGAAATACATGTAAAATGACGGTCTGGTATCAAGGATTACAACCTCTTGGCACGCAAAATGTCCCTTTGGAGTTCGAAACACTCTGAGTAAGTTCGTTCTGGTTGCCATAGAAAAGACAAAGTCTCAGAACCGACACAAACTGTTGTTACTGTGTGATGATGAAATATCACTGCCAATGTAAAACCACGAAACGATCAATCGCCCTCAAAATATCCCATCAGTTGCTTTCAGTCTCTCTTTACAATCTGCACCACTGGAATACAAATACGCACCATACTGGGAGTCTGATTAAAGATGTCAAACCAAAATGAAAATTTACAAACCAACGAATGCTTTCATCGCAAGGTTCCTACACCATAGCGTAATTCAGTAAGTATATTTTATGCTGGTAAATTAACCGATTTTAAGTTTGTGGCAATGCATTTAGACCACGTGAAAGTGATTAAATTCATATATATTCAGTTTTCATAAATTCGTAAAACATTTACATCATTAATTTACTTTTCAAGATCAAACGGACTAATATAGTGAAAAATCAATGGCCTTTTTTCAGATCAGTATGGGATATATTATTCATAGTCACCCGGCACACCGGGGCGTAGAAAACGCTTATTTGCTCAATGTGTCTATTGCATATTCATGAGGTGATAGTAGGATGTGTCGGGAGTAAACGGTGAGTACGAATTACAGATGCTCTACATATATTAATAAACGGATCCTTCTTGTGCCTCACAAATTGTCATTTATCGTAAACGACAGTCGTTGTATTAATGATCAATATTCAGTCTGTAAATTATGTATGTCGCCATGAGCATTCGTCATATCGGCTTATACTTTCAGTCGCTGCTTAAATCTTCATACTCTTTTAACTAGACGTCAACTTCTTAATGACAGAGATGACGTTAACATCACGTGATTTTATACACCTCAGGTGGAATTCTCTTTCTATAGATTAATTGCTTTTCATGCGGCAAGTTATTCAGGTAAAAATCTGACCCATGAAGGAGAGTGAGGGAGAACTCGGCGGAAGGAACCCAGCAGCCGAAGCATTCGATCGACGACCAGTCGACAGCTGTTGGACGACACGCGGACATGGGAAAGCTGTAAGTACATCGAGTTCGTCACTTTATACAGCAATATGTCGGTTGCTAAAGTAAACATTTCAATTTTTGATATAAAACCCAAAGACCTAGTAGCTGCGTGCGCCGATGGGCAGCTTGACTGCGAAGTAATATTCCCGAGTTAAACTTTTTCATAGTTTGTCTCAATTTTTTTTTCTCCGTTCGTCTGGGATTTCTAAAATTGACATGTTGCGTTTCTGTACAAAATTCGTTTTACTGACAACGAGACAGAAATCGTTATTTTGGGAAAATGATTATTATAATTTGTCCATTAACCAATGTGAATTACGTAGAGCAGGCCTCAACTGCTGTTACAAATATGGAAATACAACAGAACGTTTCAGTGGATCGATCATCGCGGTGTTTCGTCAAAATGGATTACGGTCCCATGAGAAACCAGTTGAACCCCGCAATGACAAGTAGTCATAGAAGTATGTGGAATCCACCATGGTGGTCAGACTTGAGAGTTACAATGGCAGTAAATTTAAAGAAGGTAAGACCAAGATTTCTCAGCATGTCCCATTTCTGAATCAACTCTTGAGTAATTTCATTTTTACAAGATAAAACATTTTGATTTTACAATTTCATTTCTCTCTCTTCTCTTCTCTCCGTCTCTTCTTTTCGGACTTTATCCACAAGGAAATTTATTTTCTTTTCACATTTTATTTTCTGAAGTTCGACAATGGCAAAATTCCCCAGAAAACATAAAGTGATATAATTGGCTCTATCTGTTGGTCGGTATTGAAAATTGAAGAATTTGTTTAAAATTGCAAAATTTCTATTAAATCTTTTTTAAAAGCAATCGCTAAACGCTGCGGTAGAAAGCTTTCGCCCATTTCCGTTAATCGACTGCAATCAACTATTTGATGTTGCAAATCATGACATCACCCACTTATCTTTTTCTTTGCCAAGAGACAATTGAACTGAAACTAGTTGCTATCTCATACCGTATCAAATTTCATTCAACTATAGTACATTTGCTCTTGATTTGCTGTTTAAGACAGAAAATCAAGAAACTGAACCAGGAAGACCAAAACCACTGATTGAGACCGAGAACAGTTTACAAGTGTCCCGCAATCAATGGTGGAGGATAATTGCTTCTTCAAATGCTATACGCTCTCTGTCCATTAACAGTTATTGATTAATTATATCTTTGTACAATAGCACAATTAATATTGAATTCACCTCAGAATTTCAGCGATTTATGAAGCTCTAGTCGTCTGAGGGATGCGATATGCGACAGCTATGGGATTTGAATGATGTATTCAACCAGTTAATGAGCGTGCAGTCGATTGATAGATCAGGGTATCCGATATTTTTCTTTTATATTTGGTTTTGTTTTGTGACAATTTTCATGTAAATTTAAGATGTCCAATGTAACCTGAAGATGGTTCGTTGATATGATTTTGAGCGTTATTAACTTTTGCATTCATAATATGCAATCAATTTGTTAACCATTGGTTACAGAGTGTTCGTATGTTGATATTTTTTATGGATAATTACGTAAAGCAAAATCNTCATAATATGCAATCAATTTGTTAACCATTGCCGGGTTACAGAGTGTTCGTATGTTGATATTTTTATGGATAATTACGTAAAGCAAAATAATCCAGAAAAAGTGTTTTCTTTGTTTGATGAATTCCGTCATTTATAAAATCTCGGTATAATACACATAGAGTCTATTTTCAGAAATATTCTTCGGTTTTTGTATAAAGATATTGATTAGAAGGATATGAAGATGAACATGATATCTAGAAATTGTGTTTCTTTTACTTATAGAAAAATTCTATGCAAATATTGATCTTTTAATGTTTAGGCTTGTGTGCTTTATTCAATCGCAGTAGTAATTCTCTTGATCAGCTGTTCTTTCGTCAGAATTATTTCTTATTCGTTCTTATTTAGTTTGTGATTTAGTTTCGTATTTGATTTTTGTTCCTCCATGTAAGATCCTAAAATTCTGTTTCAGCAGTCTGTAAATTTTTGTTGTTTATCCATTTTTCATATGCCTTTTTTCTTTCCTTGGATTGAGCTATTTTGACGGGTTTCGCGATAGATGAACATTGAGCGATACATTTGTTCGTTGTCGTCGAAACCTGCCTTAAATAGTGATGTAATACGTCTGTACCGCAACTCACGTTTTTTGCATGTTTTTGTGCTACGCATAATATGGTGCTAAAAACATCCTGCTTGACTACACATCGGTATTGATTTATTTTTAATGTCATTCTTTATTACCCCCTGTAGCACATTTACAATTTGATTTCATGTCAGCAAATCTAAAGTATCTGAAATCATTTGGGAAATTGGAATCATATAAAAACCCTCTGGTTTACAGACCAGGAAGGTGTTTTTTTTCAAAACCTCCTGATTTTTACAGTTATTAAGTTTTAGTAGATAGCTAAAAATAGAAGAGAATTATATGGGAGAATATAGGATATGTATCAGAGCTGTTTTGGACGATCCAGCTATTTCAAATCTCAGATTGATTAAAACAAACCGATTTTTTTTTTATCATGAATCATATGCTAGGAAAAAATCGAAGATATTCATAACGAGACAAATGTTTGTTCTTCCAATGCACCGTCCATGTCGCGGCATTAATATTTTACATTATATTCAAATCAGATTTTATTTTCTTTCTTCATGCGGTGGATTAATGTGTACAAAACTATCGATATGTACAAATTGTAAAGCAACAGCCAAAGAGGTGCTTAACCGTAATATGAAATTACCGGATTTCTTACACGCCATATCACCGCGAGCAGAAACCAATGAATGTGCTATCTGAATATACTTCGTTTTTTGAAAATACAGAAGAGGGAGAAAGATGTCCTCTTGGTATCCCGACTCTTCCTTTGGGCTATTGTCTTCAGCTCCACTGGGAGGTGTTGTGAAGCCAATATTAATGATGATATAGAATGTCCTACTTGCTTGTCCAGCATACTCAAATTACTGTTTGCCATTTTACCATAATTGCATAGAAAGAGCTTCGCATTGATCCATTCAATTGCCAATTGGGCAGTGGACAAAGACTGCATTCAGCATCGGTTTACGGGCCGCATCATTGGAAATTGATTAGTTGTCCTTTTAGTCAGAGACCTAACAAAGAAATTAATGATGTTGGAATACCGATAAATCGTTACCTCACCAAGGCGAATTCTATGCCATCCAACGCATACGCGAAGAAATCTTGTTCAATATCATTACTGGCTTGAAATGTTTATTTGTTTCATGGTAACGGTTCCTAATATTACGTTTGAGTAGAACATTAGTTCTACTGGCATTGCATTATATTTCATCGATTTTTCAGGGCGATTTTAGGGGTAAATGGCATTTCTTCTAATCACGGTGGTTAATTCCTAGCAGAAGCGAGACATGCTGGTTTTTATGGGAAGGACTTACTTCATTATCTAAGTGAACGAAATGCAACATTTGAAAGGCACCGAGCTGAGATTAATACCATGTTTACAAGAAAGCAACCCAATATTAGCGTAGACGATGGGACGACCCGTCATAACGAACAGCAATTCTTTAGGTCCATAAAATACTTCCAAGATATATTCTGCTGTCTGAATAGCAATTTGCAAAAAATTTAAGACCGGCAACTTCAGGAAAGCGAGCGTAGAATATGAAACATTGACCTCCCCCACATCAATCAGACTATACAAGACTTGTACATATATATGTAGAAAATAAATTATCCGTAAAACGTCATGAATAATGTGTTGTGCAGTAGTAAGGCATACAAGTAATATAACTCTTTAGATGAAATTAAAATTATTGATTGCATCCGTAAATATTTATTTACAGAATTACTCACCCGTTGAAAGCTTTTTGAGATTAAGGAGCACACGGCAGAAAGATCTGAAAACGTTGAAAATTGATATTCTCTGTGAAATAGGAAAATATGAAATCTAGTATTAACTCGCTCCACCTGTCGATGTTTAATTGCATATTGTATTACCAAAACATACACACTCAACCGTCATTTTTCTCATAAAGATAGAAGTATTTATTCATCAGGGCGGTAAGGAAGGATTTTCAAAATAAAAATATTTTGTGATAAAGTTAAGGTGCTGTCTATATGTGTAGAAACGTAAAATTTGATTTATTTTGGCACAATTCCTAGATTTAAGAAGACGATTAGAAGAAGAATCGGTCTCCATGCCCCTCCCATAGCAGCATAGCAGCTGTCCCGCTCTGTCGACATAAATTTCCAACACATGAAAAGTACTTTCCCCAGATTGGTACATGTACACTAGTAATCGTTTCTACTTAGATGTACAAGATATATCCAAGAATTCCGCGAAATTTGGAAGCACTCGCCTGGTCTTTCAGTGTTTGTGATTCGGCTTAAGAATTGTTCGAAGATCAAGATCTGGAAATATTGAATGCAATGTCTACTTTCAGTTCTACAGTGACAAAAACCGCTTCTTGGTGACGTGGAAACATACTTCCTACTATTTCAGTTTCAAAATCCATGTACCATCTATTTGAATTATTTGTAATTCTGGAATTCCCTACCCTTGCTGAAATTATTTAGGTATGCACATTGCAAATATGTATCACATTCAAAATAGCCATTGTAGATATTCATGCTGAAAGGTTTATGGTTATTATGTTTAATAAAACTCCCTCCATTAATGATTTATGATTTTAGAGATTATCGATATCGCATTATATGTAATAAAAGTTTCTATATGTAACAGATTGTATCTATTTTTAGATTTGTATTGATGTTTTAAATGCAAATTTGACTTGAATTGCGCTTTATCAAATCATTTTGTTCACTTATTAACTTACCATTGACTTCATCTGCCCATCTTCTAGTCAGATAAACTAAGGTTCACATTGATTGGAAAACTGATATATAAATTGATCTTTCTCTCTCTCTCTTGCTCTTTCATTTTAGACTGAGTCAATGTCTAATGGTTGTAAGGACATTAAACATTTGAATTTTGCATCATTTTCGAAATTATAATGCATTTTATTTTGTAGAATTCCTTCCTTCCTTTATTATAATTGTGTTTTGATTATAAGTAGTGAAATTATCATCTGAAATATGTAGTTGTGACTTGTGTTCTGACTATTGAGAGGGAAAATAATCATATTGACCGAAGTTGGGATTGATGGTATCATATACGAGAATTTTGCAAGCGCATCATTCGGGACAAGGCAAAACGTTCAACGTTGAACAAGGAACAAAGTTCACATTGCTATTCTATTAAGACTTTGTCCTTTTTAACTGTTTAATTTCAAATTTCAACTTGACAAGTGTACAATCAAGGCTACTATTGTATGGTACATTCATGATTCCATCAAAGAGTTTTTAAAACACTGAAACCTTTAAAAAGGTATTTGAAAAGCGTGATATTGTATCAAATTTCTGGAACGTGTTGGACACCAGAGCAGACGCATTTTTATATCCGGTCACAGTACACTAGTAGTCAGCGCGCTTGCGTCGCAAACTGAGGACCCGGATTTAATACACCAATCCCAGCGTCGCATCAAACATGCCATTCGCCAGAGTTGCGGGTCTTCACGATATGACCCGGTGTTAAGGTAAGCGTTTAAACTACAGCAGGGACATATGTCTCTGATGATAGTTGGTGTTATGGATACGACAAAATTTGCTGTGCTGACGTCACTACATAAGTATTCTCGAAGGGGATGTAAAACAACTGAGCTATTAAACAAGGACAGGTAACTAGTTTATGCTGCATTATGTACATGCAATCGCTTAAAATTCTAGAATGTCGAAACCCATAGTTTTGTACAATATATCATTAAAACGCTAACCATATTATTATGTTGTGCGTGTAGCAAGTTATATTTTTTTTTACTGGGTCGTGTATTTCTACAATTTATTACATTGTAAATGTTTTTGTCTAGATTTACCTTATATTAAATGTATTAGGGGAAGGGTATGAAAAGACTTGGCCAATTTGATATGGGTCCATATTTCAACAGTTCATAAAAAATCAAAAATAATGAAAATTCATTTCAAATCTCATTTAAGAATTGTAACTAAAAATTAGATTTACGCCAGAAAAAAAATGCAATGCAAATATTATAAATTTTATGGCAAATGAAGAAAATTGTCATTAAAGACAACTGATATTTCATCCCTGTAATGATCTCACATGAAAATGAATAGTATTTATGACTTTGTATCTTTTATACTATAAGATATGTTTTCATCGATTTGGTAATATAGATATACCAAAAACTATTCTCTGGCATTTGTAATTTTTTACTAACGCTACTTTTTGACTTGCTGTGCAAACTCAAAAGCATATGAATAAGTTTTTATGGATTGGAGTGGGTTGAGAAGTATGGCTAAGTGTAAAATGAGGGAAACTTTTCGACTACATATACAGCTTGCAGCACGGTATACAACAGTCCAACATACATGTATGATGCCAAAGTGAAATGTTCGATAACACTAATTGACCTCCGATGTTTGCCGTTATTAATTACAGTTTAATTTTGCGAAGACTGTGGCTGCAAATGCCCTATAAACAATTCAGAAACAATTCATCTCTTCAAAATAATGACAGGTGCCATAATTTTGGATTTTATCTCTCTTCAAACACGATTGCTTTTACTGCTTTTGTCTCTTTATGCGGACAAATAATGGGGCCACTTTTCTGACTATTATTTAATCTAAAGAGCAAATCTTTGTCATTAATTAAGCCACAATTCATTTTCATTATATGACAGACTTGCTTGTCCTTACTACAGTCGAGAACATGCTGATGCGGTACATGTATAGGGACAGTATGTAGTATCGTGTTGTCAAATACTGCCTCCGTTGAGTTGATCTGGTTAAGTCATCAAAGAGAAATTACATTGAACTGCATGTGCCTCTAGGTTTTGTTTGTTCGTTTCTTTGTTTGTTTGTTTGTTTGCGGTTTCTTTATTGAAGTTAAAGAGAACTGGATAGATGTTATTCAAGTCTGATTGAATAAAGGACCTTGTCTTCTCTCAAGGAGATGATTAAAAAACACGAAACCAGATTTGGGTTATTCATGAAATGTGTTCTGATCATGATCCATGGGACTGGAATAGAGACCGCAAACTAGGTACAGGGTTGTGAACAGATTCTTAAATATGTTGAAACCAAGAGCATAAAGATCACCAATTCCACAATACACTATACAGATACATCCTTGTGTGGTGTAGATTAAATCTACTTAAGATATCGTCCCGATGTTTACCAAAATAGGAGTGCAAAGATATTGATAATATAGCAGCATTCCACTATCACCTGCACACGCTATTTATGTCTCTCATGTTTCAAATTGATTCGATACGCAAGAGCTTGTTCTGCGTATGATAAGTTTTGACATCGAAGTAATCTACATATAAATAAGTTGATGTAATAGGGATTTCAATGGTCACGTTTTAATGTCAGCATTTTGCAAATTCCATGGTCGCCATAGCGATCTATTTTGCCCTCACAACCTGTCATGGGGTGTAATACTGTCTGACAAGTTTCATTGTTAGACTGTTCTTTAGGCGCTAATTTTGACTACAATTTACTCCGTTTACCTGGTCAAAATATAGGGCTCACGACGGGAATCACCTGTCGACAGGGGATGTTTACTCCCTCTAGGACCCGATCCCACACCTGGTATATCCAGTGGTCTGTGTTAGTCCATTTCTTAATTTGTATTTCATAAAGGATTTATGAGATTTATCACGGTTCGTTATCTTCACCTTTTCAAACATGTGTTTAGAATCTTCCATAAGAATAATAGGGCTCAAGTGTTCACAACAATATGGAAGCATTAATTGTCATGTAGAGGAAATTCGTATTTGTTCAAATAGAGACCACTGTCAATTTTGTGGAACGGCACTTAAATTTTGTCAAAATTATATTCTCATATCAACAACATCAAAACATATGACTTTTCAACACTTTACACGACCATTCCGCACGATAAATTAAAGATAAGACTTTTAAACATTACAGACAGTTGCTCCTTTGACAAAAATGGAAAAAGGAACTCTGATTATACACACAAGTACTCTGAAGTTGATATCAAAGCAATGCTGGAGTTCCTCATTGACAATATCATTGCAGTGTTTGGCGATCAAGTCTTCCTACAGTCTGTTGGAATTCCCATGGCAACGAATTGTGCTCGTTTGTTAGCTGACCTGTTTATACATTCTTTTGAGGCAGAAAAAATCTCTAGCGCTGGCCGACATTGTAATATATTGTCGACGATTTATCTATCAATAATAATGATTTTCATTCATATGTCGATTCAATATATCCCAGCGAATTAGAAATAAAGGACACCACAGAGTCTTCCATGTCTGTTTCGTACCTCGATATTTTATTGAACATAGGCATTAACGGCAAACTAGCAACTCAACTTTATGACAAACGGGACGATTTCAGATTCCCCATCGTCAACTTTCGCATACTTATGTAGCAATATTCCGTCATCACCTGCCTATGGTGTGTATGTTTTCTCAAGCTATTCGATATGCAAGAGCTTGTTCTGCGTATGATCACTTTTTGAATCGAGGCAGGCTACTTACAAACAAATTGTTGTTGCAGGGGTTTCAACAGTCACATTTAAAGGCAGCATTTCGCAAATTCCACGGTCGTTATATGATTTAGTTTGCCAGTTAGACCTGCCATTGGGTCAAATGCTTTCCATGTGATTCATAGCATTGTTAAGCCGTTTTCATACACTGATTTGACTATGGATTACTCCGTTTACCTGATCAAGACAATGGGCTCACGGCGGGTGTGACCGGTCAGCAGGGGATGCTTACTCCTCCTAGGCACTGATACCACCTCTGTTGTGTCCAGGAGTCCGTGTTTGCTCAACTCTAGTGTTTGTATTCTATTTAGGACTTACGAGATCGAACTCACTGTTCGTTATCTTTGCCTTAACATTCAACCATCTGTATCTAGTATAGACTTGATTATTTTTAATTATGACCCAAAAGTTAGTTCTACGTTAGTTATTCAATAGTTTTCCCTGTATGATTTTTTTTACGTTGATTGAAATTGTCAGGTTGTTTTAACAAAATAGCATGCAAGTAACCTGAAACAAAAACAGTACGTATAATTGTTTAATATCGTGGCTTTGTTTAGAGTGAAAAAATACATAGGATTACAAATATTCATGAGTTATTCCTACATGGAAACGAGGTCAATTAGTTAGACGATGTGTCCCATAATCTCTAATTTACTTAAGAAAGTGTTCCTCCCAATGAATCCGAGAGTGTTCTGTTTTTTCTAATCTGAAAATATAATAAAGTTTTATATAAAGGTAAAAATAGCGAACAGTGACCAATTTCGTAAGTCCCAAATAGAATACAAAACAAGAGTTGGGCAAACACGGACCCCTTGACACATCAGAGGTGGGATCAGATGTCTAGAAGGAGTAAGCATCCCCTGTCGACGGAGTAATATTCTCTGAAAGGGAAGTGAGTAATGTTACATAATCTTTCTTGTCCATGATCTTGATGCATAGATCACAAATTTAATATCATAAGAAAGTTGTGCGTTTGCATTGAAACTGTTTGGAAAAAAACCTATTTCAAAAGTTTGCTTCAAACTATAATAACGATGACATATATGCCGGTCCAGTACACACTGAAATACTCGTTACACAAGTGATATTTTCATTGTTTTATTCTTCGGATTTGCTTTGAACAGGATATAAACATTACATGTTGCCGGAGTATTACGTCCCACAACAGACAACTTAGGCCTTAATCTCATCTTTGATATATCTTTAATACAGTGTAACACTTTAACGATGAATGTCCTATACACATTCCAGTGACATTTCATTCCTATTGGAAAAAATGATATACATGTGTATGTAGCACCATTGTAGCTTTGGATTCGGTTTACTTCTATTACGTTCTGAACAAGAAATTGTTTTCCTGTCCACCATTTATCATTTAATTTTATTTCACGTGATCACCTAGCGCCGATTCTCATTGGTTGAAACACTTTATAAGAATCGAGGTGATTTTTCGATCACGTACCTGAATAACAACTCGAGTCTTATGGACATTATTTTGTTGTTGTAATATAAAATTAAATGATAAGAAATAAATCTTATATTTTATCGGGTGATATGCAGGTTATCACCGAAATTTTAGACGGTAAAACTTTTCATTAATGCGCTTCGCGCATTGATGAGTTTTACCGTCTAAAATTCAGTGATACCTGCATCACCCGAAAAAAATGTAAGATTCATTTCTTATGTCATCTTAAAGAATAGCAGAATCATTGTTGTTTTCCTCACAGTCCTTCACTGTATTATAAAATAGAGATTAAAATACATATCAGATAGATACCACGTACCTTTACATGGACAGCAGTCAAACCTAAGTTGTTAAGACCATCGTTCAGTGATGCTCACATTATTAATTTATTGAATTAAGATTTGTTATCTTTTATTTCTGCTTCAGTTTGATTGATATGACAGCTTACAGATTACCAGTCAGTGTGCAAGTAGTTGTTCCTCTAAATGACACATATTTTAACAAAATTTTCTCCAAATGTTATCTTACAATTTTCATGATATAATTGTTATTTTCATTCTTTCTTTTTTCTCATTGTATCGATTTCTGTAGTTATGAGGCTCCAGGTGTTATCAAAGTTAAACTCCTACAAATGCTTTTAAAAGCAACTTATTGAATGTGGTACCATACAATTTTTCCTCGGTATCATTTTAAAATACGTTTTAGGGATCGTCAAATAATGAAAACAGTTTGAGAAAATAGACATTGAGATTACGTCCATTCTTCTGGGAGCGAAAGAGTCGATACTAATGTGTGGCAGTATTCTTTCCTTCTTTATCTTAAATCTGTGACATGTTTATAATTTGAAATGAGAACCTATACGGCCATGATATTCTCTGTGTAACTATTTTTCAACCAATTCCTTTAATTTACAGTGTATTATGATCTGACATTTGATAAAACCTGTACTAGACACTATCGAGATTTAAATATAGGAACAACAACAGTGAAGTTATACAGTCCTGGCATAGCAAATTAAAAAATTATACACATAATTGAAGTTAAAAGAAATCAATGGAGAGTTTAGATATATTTTATCGTCAGATTTTTGTATATCTATGGAGACAGATTATGTCCATTTGATATATCTCGAAGAACTCGATATAAAGGACACCACATAATCTGACAGATCTGCTTCATATTTGGATATTTTACTTAACATTGACTCTAGTGGCAGACTGACAATTGCACTATATGATAAGCGTGATGACTTTAACTTTGCAATCGTCAACTTTCCCTTTCTATGTAGTAATACACCACTATCACCTGCTTATGGTGTGTATATCTCCCAGTTGATTCGATACGCTAGAGCATGCTATGCGTATGCGGATTTTTTAAAGCGAGGCCAACTACTAACAAAAAAGTTGAAGTTGCAGGGTTATAACTAATCTCGTTTAAAGTCATCATTTCGCAAATTCTACGGTCGCTATAATGACCTTGTTTGCGATTACAAAGTATCACTAAGTCATATGTTGACTGATTTGTTTCATACCCTTTGTTAGACCGTCATTTTCCTACTAGATTTGACTACGGGTAATCCCGTTTACTTTATTTCGACTACGGGCTCACGGCGGGTGTGACCGGTCAGCAGAGGATGCTTCCTCCTCTGTGGCACCTGATCCTGCCTTCGCTTTTGTCGGAGGTCCGTGTTGCCCTACACTAGATTTTGTATATGTTTTTTGGATTATGATTACGTTTAACACGATGTTACCATCGCCTATTTGTATTATGCAGAATAAGTCTATGCTTCCATTGTTTTATGTCAAAAGTTTTATACAGTGTTGCTCCGTCACAAGCCTGAATTGAAATAAATTGTCCATTTAAAAAAATCTTATGGTTTATAATAATTGTTTTCTACAAATTTCATATATTTCAACAAAACTCTCTCTAAATATTATTTTACAATCACCATGATAGAGTTCAAGTTTCAATATCTTTCTTCTTTCTCTTATCTTACTTTAATAATTTCTATATAGTTTTCAGGTTCCTGGTCTCCTCAAAGGTTATTCAGTAATTACTACAAGTCCTACAAAGTTTTGTGATATATCAACAAACCGAGAAATATATACTTCTTAAGCATACCCATTTTACCTAGGGGACAGAAATGAGATGGGAGACTTGTGGATGTTTTACTTCAAGCTCTACTAACTATAGATGTGCTGCAGTTTTCTGAGTTTTCTATCACTAAGGAAAAGGAGGGTAGTGATGGTGATTTGTCATGTTTAGTTATTTCTATGTTGTGTTTACCAGTATGTACCCAAACGGAAAACAGTCCAGCTACAAGAACATTTAACAGATAGCTTTCAATCTCGGAGTGTCATGATACGTGGTGATTTTAATTTGGAATTGATCAGTGCAATAGATTATTGTTTGCCCAGCTCTTAATTTGTATTCCATTTAGGACTTATGAGATTGATCACTTCGTTATCTCCACCTAGTCATTATTATTAATCATGCGAACAACCCAGATGGATGACAAGAGTTTATGGAACGTGTAGAAGATTATGATTGTGGATATATATTTAGACAGTCCCACCCTGATACTTAGAAATACTATTGGAGAAAAAAAAGTTCATTAAAACACTATCATGGTTGGTTAGGTTTCTGTCTCTTTTTTGGTAGTTCAGTATGTTGATCTTATACGGTACCAAGTTTGATGCACCAGATGCGCATTTCGACAAATTACATGACTGTATGTCTGTTGGAAATCCGAAACATTTAATAAAAAAAAATGAAATGCTGTCTAATTTCAAGTTAAGTTCTTTTAGTCTAATTATAGATTTGGCTACCCAATGGCCAATTTAAGTTTTATATTGAATGACTTTTAGTAGGGTAAAGGGATTTGGAAATAATAATAATTCTCTCTCTATGATGAACAAGAGGCCCATGGCCACATCTCTCACCTGAGCACTTTGTTTGATGGAGAAGAGGAGAAGTTTGGGATTTACAATGTGCCACTATTCAGAGGTATTGACTAAACTCGGCATCTGTCATCTACCAATACCCATAAATGAACATTATGTTTCAATGAACTTGAAATTGTTTCAACACAAGGATCAAGAAAATATATGGCTTGAGAATGGGGATCTCAATAGTTTACAAGATATCAAATCATTTTTAAATCGGTGGAATCAGTCATGACCCCAGGGTCCCTCAACATATGTGTCAAAAGGATGAACTTGTCTCAACACAATGAACAAATAAAAATATGGATTGATGATGGGTATCAGTATAGTTTTTGAAATATTAGACTTTTCTATTAAAAAAAATAATAGAGGGGAGGGGGGGGGTGTTCAGTCATGACCCAAAGGGCCCTCCACTTATGTGTTAATGAACGTGTCTTAACTAAAGAACAAGAACATATAAGTTTTTAAAAAAACCACCTATATATTTGAATATAGAACTTAATCTCCTATTGTGGCCCCACCCTACCCCCAGAGGGGAGGTGGGGGCATGATATGAACAAACATATCTATTCCATATCAGGAAGCTTTCAGGTAAATATCCACTCTTCTGGTTCAATGGTCTTGAGAAGTTTTTAAAGATTTTCACTATACATTTGCATGTACATGTATGTGATCCCCTATTCTGGCCCCACCCTACCCCGGGGATCGTGATTTGAACAAATATGAATCTCCATTATATCAGGAAGCTTCCATATAAATTTCAGCTTTTCTGTTCCAATGGATCTTGAGAAGATTTTTAAATGATACCACCCTATGTATACATTTTTGTTATTATCTCCCTTTTGATGGGAGTCCGCTCCTCCATTTGAACAAACTTGAATACCCTTCACCCAAGAATGATTTGTGCCAAGTTTGGTTGAATTTGGCCCTGTGGTTCTGGAGAAGAAGTCGAAAATGTGAAGACAGATGGATAGACGGACGGACAGACAGACGACGGACAAAAGGGAATCAGAATTGAATAGCTCACTTGAGCCTTCGGCTCTGGTGAGCTACAAATTGATTAA
Source organism: Ostrea lurida (assembly GCA_903981925.1). NCBI lineage: Eukaryota > Metazoa > Mollusca > Bivalvia > Ostreida > Ostreidae > Ostrea > Ostrea lurida. The sequence continues at coordinate 48,377 of CAJDSM010017699.1, forward strand.
AAAGTGAAATGGTATTCAGTACAAGTTTGCAAGTTTGATCTTACAGATAAATGATAACTTATTCCTGGATACTCTTTTAATGGGTATTTGAGGTAAATGTATTTCGTATTCTATATATACATGTAGATTGAAAAAAGAACAAAACTCTATTGAAGAATCAAAATGTGGGATGACTGTAAACGTACTGCAATAGTTGCAGATGTACGTGAACAAAGAAAAAGTAAAGACAATTAACAGTGATCAATTTCAAACTCCAATAAGAAATACAAAATTAAGAGTTGGACAAACACGGACCCCAGAGGTAGAAAAGGCTGGAAATGTAAGTTCTTGAGAAGATGGGCGGAAGAAAGGGGGAGCTACACAGTACTTCTGTAACATAAAATAAATTTCTTCAACAAAACCATCCCAGGAACAGAAAAAGGAAACATTATTCATTATAAGTTTGATATGTTTATAAAAAATATATATAGAAACATTGACAACTCACTGAAAAGCTAAAGATAACGAACAGTACACCCACAAAAAATACACAATTATGAGTTGGGCAATCACAAACCCATGGACATATCATGGGCAGGATCAAGTGTCTGGTATGATTAAGCATTCCCTGTCGACCGGTCACATCTACCGTGAGCCCTATATCTCATTCAGGGAAATGGAGTAATTCGCAGTTAAAATTAGTGCGTAAAGAACGGCCTTCG
>CAJDSM010017702.1:3340-18668 GCA_903981925.1 Ostrea lurida
CGAATATGATATACTTGTAGCCTACATAATGAAATTAGAATATTGTTGCGGTCCAACAAATTTGTGTAATCGGTAGGGGACTATGTATTGCTATGCAATACTCTCAGAATGCTTGGTTTTTTTTATTGGGGGGGGGGGGCAGTCTTATGTCTAGGGCTCCAAGAGGACATTTTTAAAAATTGAACTACACCACTCCTAGCTTCACATCAAATCTTTATTCAGTGTCTGAGAAATTCAAAATATTATGACGGATGGACACGAATAACAATACGTCATCCAAGTGACTTAGATGAAATACAAAGCCGAGGATCATTTCATTTTGCATTAACTATAAAATTTATATTGCTGGATGTTGTAAAATACCATCATCTTACTTTCAAAGAAGTCTGACGAATAATGATGAATTATTTTTAACGCAAACACTGTCCGTGATTGAAGAGAAATCTATCTTTTTATTTCAGATATGCCCTAAAATTTAATCAGTAAAAATCCACAAATACAGGCAAGAATTTCCAAAACTATAATACAACCACGTCAATAATTGATGATTCCATGCACGAAGTTTTATCATCAAAGCCAGTTACCACAATCACACGCAAGTAGTGTGTTGAAACCTTCTCAGAAGAAGGTAACTGAAATCCGTCGACAGCCTTCATCCGAATCCTTATTTTAATAAATCAATGTATTCTTTTCAGGAAATGTATAAGATGTTTCCTTTCATTGAGCTCCTCAGATGACATCTTCCGGAAAGAAAAAAGACATTTCTATGTTTAAAATATTCATCAATACTAGCGAACTTTTGCATTCGAATTTCCTCGTATATTGAATGCGACTCCATTTGGTTTCCGTCATACATTTCACAATGTTGGTCTAATTATACTCAGGAAGAGTGCACTGATATTTGACACGTGAAAACCACTAATTTGTCATATAAGATTTAAAAATAAATGCAACAAACATTAAGATGATCTTTATAGACTATTATCGTCATCTAACGCAACAGATTATGCTGAAACGTTGATTCAGTTTAGTGCTTAAGAGGTGCCTTACATCATTTCCACAAAATTAAAAGTTCATCTTAAAGTCGTATATATAATAGGACTACAATTTGATACAAGATTAGGGCATTCCAGTCATCACCTCGAATCTGCCATATACATTACTGCACTTTTAATTATTTTAGCATTATTCACATTTTAGCGGGTTTTGGCAGTGAAAGCAAAGCGCCAGAGTATGGTTGCACTAAAATATGAAAATCTCTAATATTACTCGTTACTGTATCCTATATACATGTCGCAGAAGTGCTAAATCATGATTAAGGTAAATAGTGTATCACCTCCAACTTTACTGCGCTAAAATACGTACACACAGTATACTTCAAACCCTTTGAGCTTTCTCGAGCGAATACAAACCTTTACTCTCTGTCTTTAGTCTATAACTTATCTACAGATTTAAAATTGATTTATTTTAAATAGTCAAAATGCCAAAACATTGATTTTTCTAACTTCAGAAACAATTTAGAAATGACGTGTTATTTAATTTTCAAGTTTACCGGAGATTGAACTGATGTTCCTATTAGCAAACTATATAATCCGCGTAGCGGATTATATATGTTTGCAAATAGGCAACATTGGTTCCAATCTCCGGTAAACTTGAAATTATTAACAGTCATTTCTTATAATATAAATTTCCGACTTTTTGAAGTCAATAACTTGATTTCCGAAGCTCTGGAATAACAAAATAAATGTCAAAGTTCATGTCGTAGGAATTTAGCTTCAACTGACGTCACAATTAGGAATCGATCATTTGTCTCCATCGAACATCACACGGCTCTCTCCGGAAAAAGCCGAGTGAGTTTCCGATTGCATTTTCGTGTGACTATAGAAATTGGGACGTACGAAGTTCAGTTTATACAGTATGACCATAAAATTAGGGTTTACACGGATATAAACCTGAAAATTGTAATAGAACCAGATAGGGAGACCGTGTGCAAAATTTAAATATATTACGTAATCCAATCTGGATTTATTGATGTTTTATTACGTATTTGTGATACTGAACTTGTCTTGAAGCAAGCAATAAAGAAAATTTAACACCAGTAAAATTGATTTGTTTATTTTTAATCAAGAATAGGCGAAGATCGAGTATTTTAAGCATCTTTGGTATGCCCTTGTTACCATGGCAACGGCACTTCAATTCTGGATTTTGGTAACCTGAGAGGGTATCAAATAATCACTGTAAGTCAAATGTATCCAGCCCCGGTCACGCTGATTTTGAACCACGAGTTATCACGAGTGCTGGGGGGTAAATCCACATTTGTAATGGTTTTTGATGATGTGGACATCAGTTCAACTTTTACTCGAATTCTCTTGACACGCTGACAGGAGATCAAGACAATAGTTCCCTTTTAACACGAGTTTTTGGCGTCATCTGTCCGACCTTCACCAGAATCAAAAATATTTTTACGAGTATGTACGAGCTCTAGTGAGTCTGTTTCGACATTTGCACAAGTTCTTGACGAGCTGAGATGAATTTTATACGAGAAATGTACGAGTGTACACGACGTATTACATGTACGAATTTCGGATTATTTGTCGATTCAACCTTCTGTCCACCTGACTCATTCAGACGTATTGACGGTGAATACGTTGGTAACTGGTGCAATGTCTTATTCCGCGGTCACCTTATTTTTTATTTTTCCTTTTTGGCATGACTGTATTAGTCGGTGCTGTTGCTGATACAAAATATACGCACTACATTATACAATAATTATTTCAAAATTTCGAAGAAATGTTGAACAGAAATTTTGGAAACCCGATGCATAACGGATGCATCGTATTAATGTATGCACAGGTTACTTTAAATACCGCTATGTACACCTTGCACTCCAACCCTCTTTCTTGGCCTCAGGTCATAAAGTTCACGGTGCCCTCATCCCAAACCTGAACCCCTGATCGATCCAAAGCTCATGGATTTTTACAACCTTCCAGCTCATTTCATCTAGTCTGTTTGCTTGGTACTTTTTTCTGATTTTTTTTTTTGATATTGCATTTAATTTCGAGATTTTGTTCCTGTCCACCTCAGAGGACATGAAAAACTACATTTTTTTTTATATTCCCCTATCTAATAATGTTTATAGATACCATTTTGTTTAAATTGGTCTTGTAGTTGAAAATATTCAAATATCAACGTGCAAATCGTAACAAAAAACTCGCAAGCATCAATGTGAGGAAGTATTGTTTACCGTTAATGTGGTATTCGCAGTCTGTATAACACACGATCCTGAGACGTTTAGTAGTGCTTTTCATCATTTCCCCCCAAACTACGAGTTCTCTATGCTTTTGACAGCTGTTTATGAAAAGAGTTTGCCCTGGAGATGACAGACTGTATACAGATATTACATATGTACGATACTTCATTCAGCGAGGAAACATTTGTCCAACATCGGTGGCTTCAATTGCGAACAGGATTACAAAGAAGTAGGAATTTGTTGATAACAAGAGGCTTTTTTGCTATAATCTCCCTATGCCAAGCACAAATTGAATGGAACTAATTTATTTTCATCATTTTTTGTTGTTGCGTATTTACAATAACCGTTTGTTCTATCAATTCATGTGCATTTTTGTTAAAACTTTAAATAATAAGTTCAGTACCCAAGTCGTTTAATTTCGTAGTCATAATTATTTATTTCACATTTATTTTTTTTCCAAATAAGAGTACTAGTGGAGTTTAAATGAAGATGTACAATGCATTCATGTTATACATGTACATGTAAATCCTGCATGATCATGCAATATACTTCCATCAAAAAAATTCTTTCAAATAAATAATACTACAATGTACTTATATTATTTTCGATTTGAATTACTTTAATTATTCTGAGCATTTTGCAGGGTGCTGTAGATTGCAAAATTGACAAGATGGTTTTAATTTCACTATGTTCACGATTTATCTGTTTTCCAAGATATTAAATCTATAAGTGAATAAGATATCAAAAGCATTTTAATGCTTCGTAATCGACATTTCAAAAGCACATTTTCCTATAACATGAAATTAAAACTATTTATTGCAATTGTTCCTTTGTAACAAATCGGGAAATTTCATCATCGTGGAATTTAAACAACTTTTGGTATCTAAATTTTCGACTATATCCTATTGTAAATTATTTTCAAGTTCCTTTTTATTATCAAATTATCACCTTTATAGCATTAAAACGGAACAGAAAGAAGTAACAGTGCGATTTAACTGGATCGCGTTCGATTCGTCTCCGCTCCTTGATATGTCATGTGACAGATCAATTCCTGCCCAATTCATCAGAAGAACACAAGATTTGCAATAAGCTTGTGATAAATCTTCATTAGGAGCATAGCAATTATTAAACTCAATGAAAAGTACTTCTTCAAATACGGTCATTAGTTTGATGTAGAGGCCTCCTCGGTTTACATTTATTTCTTTGACTGTTTTCATTTAAATTTGCCAAGATGTTCCATTATGATGTGTTGATCTAAACACTCTTGAGGATGTTATCAGGAAGCACGTGTCTTGTGTGGAAATAAAACATTTTACGAAGTAGTGCAGAAGTAATACAAAAGCCAGAACACCGTTAATCTTCATAATAAGAGGCCCCTCCTGTCTGATGTCGACTGATGTCTGGTACTTGCACTATAATTCTCATGATCAACATATTTTAAAATTGATTTAACCTGCTTACATATATCAATACTTCTTACATCCATGTAGCGCAGCGGGTGAGATACCACTATACCAGCTTTTATTAACATGTTATGACATCATTTTAATCGCAATGATATATCGTACATGTGTGCATATATTTTCCTTTACTGAACAAAATGATAATTTTGTGTAATATACCAGTAAAGAACAACAGAATGAATCGGCGATTTACCTTAAATTATATATTTTTTTATTTTTGTTGAGCATAAGCGACTACAGTTAATTCACAAACACAACATATAACACCATCTAGTGCAATCTGTGTTACTAAAACAAACCCATGCAGACACAGTTACGATCAATTTTCGAACCAAATCCATGCAGTTGTGTTAATTATGATAAACGTGCACGGTCTTGTGTTTATTACATGTACTTATTCTCATCTTTTTATAAAAACTGATGATAATTCTTTTTGATAAGTGTTACTGCTGCCAAAGTAAAGCCATATTTCGTGGTACATATTATGCCAGATTTATACGTAATATTACGTAGCGTTTACAACTGAAAAAAACCCCAGATTATTTCTCTGAACAAAAAACCTTAAAGAAATTAAGTAGAATTAAAAAAAAAATTATCAAGGACTTGTCGTGTATATGATATTAGTGTAAATCATTATTACAATGTTTTTACTGTTTACAGTATGATTTTATGGTGACCATTGCTATCTGTTTTACTGTTTTACAGTATGTATCTATGGTGACCATTGCTATCTGTTTACTGTTTACAGTATGATCTATGGTGACCATTGCTATCTGTTTTACTGTTTACAGTATGATCTAGGTGACCATTGCTATCTGGTTTACTGTTTACAGTATGATCTTAGGTGACCATTGCTATCTGTTTACTGTTTACAGTATGATCTATGGTGACCATTGCTATCTGTTTTACTGTTTACAGTATGATCTAGGTGACCCATTGCTATCTGTTTTACTGTTTACAGTATGATCTATGGTGACCATTGCTATCTGTTTTTGTCTGTCGTCCTGTGAGTGTGCATCGCACGAAAACTTTTTACCTTTTCAACATCTCCAAAACCATTGGGTAACTTTTAACTAATTTGTCACAAATCATCCTTGATGAAGGGGATTCAGTTTATATAAATGAAGGGCAATGCCCTCTTCTACTGGGGAAATAAGAAAATTAAAGAATAGAATGTGTGTCATTTATTGATTATTTATTGTTTTACGTCCCAATCGAGAATATTTCACTCATATGGATGTGTGTCATTTAAAATTCTTTTCAAAACCACTGAGGCAGAAAAGAGGAAACTTATATGAAAGATTCCTGACATAACTTAGTTTCAAGTTTGTTCAAATCATCCCCCGTAGGGGAGTGGGCCTACATATAGGGGGTCCAAACTTTCCCAAAGATGTACACATACTAATTGCCAGAAACATATCACAAAGTAAAATTAATTTGCAGGAAATGCATTACTACATGTAGTTTACCTCAAAATTGTGCAGGTATCATTATATGATACACTGATTTGACTACGGATTACTCCGTATACCTGATCAAGACAATGGGCTCACGGCGGGTGTGACCGGTCGACAGGGGATGCTCACTCCTCCTACACACTGATGTACGTACCCAGGTGTCCGTGTTTGACCAACTCTTGTTTGTATTTTGTTTGGGACTTACGAGATTGATCAGTGTTCGCTATCTTCGCCTTTTCATGATAGAGAATCACTTTTGCTGACACAGGTATTTCTCCTGCGATTTGCATTCACGATCAGGTTTGATTTAAGCTCGGGTTCGATATTTCATATCTACCAGGGTCTATGCTCTGTATCAAATTGATTCAGTACAAATAGTTTTATGTAGATTGTTTCTTCTTTGATACTGGTCAATGTAAACGAGGTATAATGTATGAAAAAACGCTTAGTCATAATAATATTTCGGCGCCCGGACACACCCACCCTGAAAACAGCCACTTCTATTTCAATAATTTTGAAGGAGTACTTTTTTTGGTAGAGTGAATTATCTGTTGGTTGTTTCTATGATATTTCTTGACTTTGAAGAAAACAATCGTACATGGCATAAATGTTAGGGCATTACATTCCAGTGTATCAAAATGAAATAGGGTGCTTCAAGTACGTTCACCGTAATGTGACGTCATAATATTTTGGAAAATAATTGATTTATTTATATTTATGCATGATGGGAACATGAAATCTCCGATAGCTAATTGTAATTAATCTTGTTGAACATGATAAATATTTCAAAAGTCTAATTTATGTACGAATAATCAATAATATATTGAGCGTTGTCTCTCCGTGACCTAACTTGGTGAAATTTATAACCTGGGTGGACACACAAAAATTGTCTGTGTTTATTTTCTTCGAATAACAACATGCCATGCAAGTATGAAAATAGACTATAAATCCAGATTTTCGAGGGGTTGTAACAAATGCCTCAATGAGGTATGTCAGACTGGTAGCATTGGTTATAATGGCTAACAACAGGTCATAAATATGCCACATGGGAAATACTATGCAAGGTTGTTGCAAACTTTTGACAATATTCTATATGTTTTAGAGGAAGATAACGAGTAAATTTATTCCAGTGATAAAGTGCCCTGTACTACAGACGTAGCACACCTAGCGAGTATATTTCTTTATGTTATAAAAACTAAGTTTTGTATCCCACTAAGTTGCCAACACATTTTCTCTAGACAAAGGCTCCTTAGTTTGTACGTTGTACTAAGATGTTCTGCAATTTGTTTCTTCTCCCAGTATTGCTTGTAAGTAAGGGTTTCTCAAGGAGAGGGGGTATTTTTTTGGGGGGGGGGACCATGCGACCATTTTTGTTTGGAAAACTTGAAAATAGTACAGAGTGCTATCATGTTTAAGGGGTTAAATTGAACAGCTAAGAGGAAACAAATACAAGCTTTTACACAGGGGTTGATGTCTTCTCACCCATTTTTGACAATGAATTATGAACAAAATTATGATCAAGAAAATTAATATACTTTTAAGGCCAATGGACCACTAGTTCCTAATGATATTAGCATGACTTACCTAATTTTGAAAATGACAATCCCTTCAGCTAAAATACAGAAGATTGCCGTGACAGAAATCTGGTCATTTATGAGTTTCGAATAGGGTTTCCTCACAATTATTACAGAATAGAATAAAATTATGTAATGAGTACATTTTTTTTTCATCGGAAAGAAGTTATTTGCGTAAAATTATATCAGAAACATGCAATTGCAGTAAAGAAAAGTTCGTATGCACTTTTAACATGATTTCAATTTATTTATTTTTGCGCTTTCATTCAACAAGTCAAAGTGTTTCCATAATCATTTTCCTCGGAAAACATCACGTCATGTTTAAACACTCCCCTTACAAAACTACTGTGGTTGCTGCAAATTTGCAATTTGCAGCAACAAACTTTGTTTGCAGGAAAAAAGAATGCATGTTCGCAGCTAGCTGCAATCTTTCTGTGAACATTGCAGCTTTATGCCGCAAGGTTGCTGCAAATTTGCAGTAACTTATTTGTTCGCAGGAAGAAAGACTGCAGGGAAATCTGCCTCATTTTCCAATAATAACAAATGTTTGCATGTGGTTTGCAAGAATTTTAACAATTTCAAAATGTTTGCAAAAAACTTGCAGGTACCTTTTACAATAATGATTGTTTGAAAGAAACTTGCAAAAATCTTTTTCAATACTTTTTGCAGGAAACGTACAGATAATCAGTTAGTAATAGATTGGGTTTGTTATTCACTTAACACATGCATGTTGCAATCAAGAACCGCCATTTTTATTTCAAAACCACGCCAGCCTCAGTGACCAGGCAATATGCCATTGATGTCGTAAATTCGGTGGTCAAAGCATTTGTGTTCATGTTGCTGTTCTGACTGAAGAGGATCCAGATGTTATGAGTAAGCAATTTACAGTTTATTTTGTAGACAGGTCAATTTTGTTTTAGACAAGGACCATCCCTTATATAGCCTTTTTTCACTTAATTACTTGTTTAAAGGGTACGATCATAATTTCGAGTTGGGATATTGTATATTCATTTGTTTTTAATCTTAAGGTGGTAGCCTTTCACCGGTAATGGTGACGTCTCCATATGAGTGAAAAATTCTCGAGAGGGACGATAAACAATATACAAACAAACAAAATAAGGTGGTACTCTACACCGTCATAATGGCTGACTTCCTTTTGAAACATGGAAATATCAATATAAGGGTTATTTGTCATTTCATTTCCAATTTAAATGCCCAGCTGAGTAGCTTAGCACGTTGACTATTGAACAGTAGATCTTGGGTTCAATTCCAGCATGGTTTTATATTTTTTTCCTTCAAATTACCTTCTTTTATAAACTACCATATTTGACGAAATAGAGTGAATTTGAAAGTTATTACTTTCAAAATATTGCTTAACATAATATCATCTACTTTTCATCCACATCAAATTTCTCTGGTGTAACATTCCACCTTAAATTCTTTGAGATCACATTCATCTTCAGTAATGTTAACCAATTTGGAGTTTAAAGCATTGCATGTGTATTAGGCTATAATATGCATGGCTATACGAGATCCGTGTGAGTGTCTACCTTTGGTATTCTCTTATTTGCATATCTTTCTCAGAGTGTTCTTAGGCTGCTCTTTATGGAAGTCGGGTATAATCGATGTGAATATCCAAAATGAGGAAGAATAACACTTTTTCCAGTTCATGCCCTGACTCCCCATGTGAATCTAATGAGATTGCGACAAATGTGTTTCATTTTTGTGAGTACAGCTAAGTCGGGAGCTAGGCGCTGATCTGAATTACATGAAAAATGGATGGAACTGACTGCGGAGTTGTTGTGAGTGACACCATGATTGTTGGGACCAAATATTGAACAAGTGAATCTGTAGTTGCAGATTTTTGGTTTCATAGATTATCAGTTTTGGAATTATCTGTTAATTTGTGTATTGAGTTCTGAATTACTTTGGAAGTTCATTTGGATGTATTAGTAGATTTTCCAATAAGAATTTAAATGAAAATTTGTTGCATTTACTATATATTGAACAGTTATAATTTATTTCTGTTATAGATTTCCGAATTTCCTCATCATGATACCTCTGGAAAAAGTGAAGCAATGATTCCATAATCGTAATACATGTATATGGAAACACGGAAAATAATTTACAGAACTGTAGAATATGGGGTGAAATTCCTGCTTTTTCTAGAATACTCTTGACGGAAAAAATCAGGAAATTTTAGGCGCAGGTGAGCCAATTGGAAGCGCAATCTACATAATGGCAATGATTTCCCCCAATTTTAAGAACAAAATTACAGCGTAAATATGTGTACACATAATGTTTAATTACTATGTAAATTTCTTGAATATAAATTTGATTTGTATTAGTTTTGGATTTGTTAATGTAATTTTTTCCATACATTGTGCATGCAGTGTCTAAAATCTTGAATAGTCATCATAATAGGTACACTTGTTTCATGCCGTATTTTTCTTTCTTTTAAGAATAATGGTCTGAGCAAGATCGTCAAACCCAGCGCTCTAGACCACTCGGCCAAACCAACCTCCCTAAAAAGGAGGTTTAGATATGTTCCTAAAGCGCTTCTAGTGCACTGGGGCAATCTCACACAGTCGCCATTGTTCAGAGTTTAAGATATTTTATAAGGAGAATGGATCTTTCGATGCAAGTTTGTAGCAATGAATATTTTGGCTAGTATCCGGGGGGGGGGGGGGGTTTCCACCCGTACTATTGGCTAATCACGTCCCGCTGAGATTTTCAAAACACACCCATAAATATATTCAATATTTTTTCAACCATACTCATTCATACATTTTCGTTCAACATTCTGACCCATTCATATATTTAATGCTAAAATTGGGACCCGTTGATGTACTTTGTTGCCCATGAAAGTGTGTGCATATTGCTATTTTGATTAATACCCTTGTACGTAGTTAAATGGTGGGGAAAATCATTATTACAAATTGTTAGAGGATGGATTCCAACAGATAAATTTACCACCCATTGATGTAATGGTATGTCAAATTGTCTACCCATTGATATAACAGATTGATGAAAATCGCATTCCATTGATATATTTGACTTGTCAAAAAAGCGACCCATACCAGCGGCACGTCTGTGTATACCAATATATATGGGGGGGGACCCCTGGGGGAAGGGGGTGCTAGTATTAACAGCAGTGTTTGCTGTAGACCTGCAGCAAATACAATATTTTGATAAGGATCTAAATATATTTGCTGTTGCCCCCTACTAACGATACACTCCCTTTCATTCCACCGTGAGAAGAAGCCCTGCACTGTCACGTTTGCTCATTATAAGATATTCGAGATGCAGTAAATTGTCTGCATATGGGAAAAGAGTACCAATTCATTTCCCATAGACCTCAATGTTAACTTTTGACCCACTCACTAATTAACTACATTTATATTGATTTGAGACAAATGACCTCCAACATTTGAAAGTTCATTCCAAGTGCTAATAAAAATGACAAAAATTATATAGGGTCCCATGGCGTTTATAGGTCATATTTGTACATTTTTAAAACACACCGAGATCTGCAGTAAATTACACCTACCCCTACCATGGCAATTTCCTCGTTCCATTCTCGATTTTGTGCAATAATTTTTATCCCGACAATTAATTTAAGCTTTGATAATATTTCTTTCAATTCCAAATAATTTTATTATTGATATTACATGTAGCTAATAATTCCTATGTCATTTATTACGATGGTTTTCATTGGATAAAATTAAATCGAAGCGAGAATTTACACATCAATAAATCCGAAAACGTGACGTCACAATGAGCGCATGAAAACAAACAACGTAACGCACGGAACTATTCAAATTTTTAGAATTATTCATACAGTGAACAAATTATTATAAGAATTAAACATTCTTTTTAAAGGAATTTATCAATGTGTAAACTCTGGACATTTTACTCACAAACTTAACATAAAAGTGCTTCGCACTTTTATTCAGTTTGTGAGTAAAATGTCCAGAGTTTACACATCGATAAATTCTTTCAAAAAGAATGTTTAATCCTATAATCACGCAACACCTAGACATTTATACCTCCGCTCAATATTGGGTAAACCTTGTACGGGTCACAGGTCAGGGGGTTTGGTACTCTATTTCCATATGTACTATTTCACGTACACACGCATGCGATGTCTTTATTTTCCCTATCTCGTTAATTTGTGTCAGGAAAGCTTTATCGCTTATATCATCTTTCCTACCTTCATTACCTGGCTTAATTATTTAAGGACGAGGACGCATTTTCATTGCTTAGTTCTGGATTCTAGTCTTTGATTATATTATAAAGTTTTTTGATCGTTCCGAACACAAAATGAATCAGACTTCAGAAGCAGCAATTTTATAGATTTACATGTAGTAAATATTGAAATCGTGAGAAGAAAAGTAGCTATCATTGCATAATTCCCGGATACTAATCGAACAAGGTCTGCATTATTACGAAGTACATGTACTTTAATAGTCGGAAGACAAAGCTTGTGTCATAAGTACTTTGATAGGCACCAAGCAAACTCTGTAGTACAAAAAAATACTTGGATACTAATTTTAGGGCTTTTTTTTTTTACCTCCGTCAAAGAGGTTACATTTTATTTATTTGTCTGTTAGCAACTTCATGCAAAAACTTATGGTCATATCGCTTTGAAAATTGGTACACAGAGATATCTTGGTTTAAGGAAGACGCTATCAAACTTTGGTGGTATCCGGATCCAGAGCACGCCGGGTATCTTACATGTAACACACGGAACCGGAGCTGACACAACGAACGCGGAGTCTTTTCAAAAAAAGTGGATCAAGGTAACTGAATTCTCGCGTAAAGAAAACGATGTAGTTGTAACAAAATGTACACAATAATTATTCATATAATCATGCATTCATGGACAAAAATGCAACTGGAAAAAGTGTATATTTCTTTGACAGCACAAAATTTTGTGTATTTGAGTTTTGTCATTTTTTAAAGACAATTTTTAACATATAATGGCTTGTATCTGGATGCAACAAGCATACAGTGTGTACTATCAATAGTAAAATAACTTTGAACCTTTGCAAATATATCCTTTACCTTATATCAAGAGGCTGCTCAAATCATTCATCCAATTGTGCGTACCACCACGATGTTTAGCTACATGTACAGGGAACGCAAATCTGGGCACGACGTACGGCTGGCAATTGTCAATGAATGGCAAACGGAACGCAGGCTCTGGGCATAACGAGCATACTATAATAAAATGTTCAATAATAGTTTTCGATCACTATTATTAGTACATTTGTTCATATAATTAATTTCCCATATAAATGACTTGCTATTTCGGATATATTATTAATATTTTGTAAAGCTAGAAAGTGTAATGGCAAAGATAATGAACAGTGATCAATCTCGTAAGTCCCAAATAGAATACAAAAACAAGAGTTGGCCAAACACGGACCCCTGGACAAACCAGAGGTGGGATCAGGTGCCCTGTTGACCGATCACACCCGCCGTTATTCCACCTTCTTGATCATGTAAACGTATCAATCCGTGTTCAAATGAGTGTATGAAAAACGGCTTAACAATTGTTATAAACATATCAGACAGCATTTGACCCAATGGCAGGAAAACTAAATCGTTATAACGACCATAGAATATACGAAATGCTGTCTTTAAACGTGACTGTTGAAAACCTTGCAATATCTTGTTTGTTCTTATTTATATCAAAATTCAGCATAGCTAATGATCTTCGAAGTATTTGGCTCAGTCTTTGGCACTACATTGTTCACTTTTTGATAGTTTTATATTTCATGTTTGCGGATTTCCACACTTTCGGTTTTGAGCATCACTGAAAGACATAATTTGTCGAAATGCGCATCTGGTGCATCAAAATTGGTACCGGTATACGATTTATATTATGACCCTGGGTCGAGGCCTCTAGGTGGACTGTTTATCCCGAGGGTCTCTACAGCCAGTTACTATGTGTAACTATGTTACTAGCTTGAAATACGGATATGTATTTAATGGCAGTGGTAAAACTAGAAATTTATGTCAAATATTAAGGATTACAATTCTCCAACTTCAGGCATAGATCTTTGTAATATATACAGAAAAAGGACTTATCATCTTAACGATCCCTGAAAGACGTATGATATTTTGGGCTCACTGAATCCATTATCATTAGAGCAAGTATTCGTGCTCTCAAAATATCTAGCCTAAGATATAAACAATTCCAGAATTGAAAAAATATATTTATTATGGATTTATTCAATAGAATATATTGTTACCAAATAGGACTTATGGATATTACACTGTTAGAAGGCATTCGGGGAGGGTGGGATCTACTCCAATTATTCATTCTGGATCGGCTATAATTATGTTGTTGATGGATACAATGTAAGTTACTTGGACTCAATTCTTCAGGTAGTGAACTTAGAGGCAGGTGACTCTTTATGTTGAAATACGTAGTGGCCTAGAAAATTGCAAACTATTGGAATTTGACACATTTTCAACATGGGATTGGTTACGGGTAATCGGTTATTATTTCCAGAATTTTTACTATTTGTTAGTATTGTATTAATAAACATTGGCACTATTTTCGTCTTTATTCTAATATACAATACCTCTATTGCGTGATTCATATATTGCCGGCTGTTTTTTTTATCCTAATTTTGGGACAGCAAATAAAAGCTCTGTGCTATCGAATAAGTTGAGAGGCATACACACCGAGTTAATGACAGCGTGATTGGATGGTTATCTGGAATATGCAACATAAATATGGAAAGTTGACGATGGAGAAGCTGAAATTTGGTCCGTGTCCTTGTCCCGTTTGTCATAAAGTTGAGTTGTTCATGTGCCGTCAATGTCAATGTCAATGTTCAATAAAATATCCAAGTACGAAGCAGACATAAAAGATTATGTGTTGTAATTTATTTCTAGTTCGCTGGGATATATTGAATCGACATATGAATGAAAATCATTATTAATAGATAAAACGGCATCAGTATATAGAAATGCCGAATTCAAGGCCACCGATATTTTAAGATTTTCTTCTTTTGTAGAAGCTTTTAAATGAATTATGCCTCATAAGAATACAAAAATAGGTCAGCTAATAAAGGAGCACACTTCGTGCCCATTGGAATTCCAACAGACTGTTGGGAAACCTGATTGCCAAAAACTACAAAGATATTGTCAATGAGGAACTCCAGCATTGCTTTTAATATCAACGTCTTAGTACTTGTGTGTAGAATCAGAGTGGAGTTTAACAAAGTAATGTTTTGAATGGCTGATCACTAGATATGAGCATTTCCATTTTTGTTGACGAAGCAATTGTCTATAATGTTAAAAAGACTTGTCTTTAATTTATTGTGCGGAATGGTCGTGTAAAGTGTCGAAAAGTCATATATTTTAATGTTGTTGATATGAGAAGGGTTCTGGTATTTCAAATTCATTTCTAGAAGTTCTTAAGACTTTTTAAGAATCCACATTTGATTTACACCAGTTCTGGCATATGTAGTTTCACAATACGCCTGAAGTTGCTCCTTCACAACTGTCAATGTTGTCATGAGGAGTAAAGACAAGGATTTGGTGGAACATTTACTAGATCCAACA
>CAJDSM010017703.1:0-10846 GCA_903981925.1 Ostrea lurida
GAGGTGGGATCAGGTGCCTAGGAGGAGTGTGTATGTCCTGTTGACCGGTCACACCCGCCGTGAGCCCTATAGTCTTTGTCAGATGAACGGAGTAATGTAAAGGCAAGATAACGAACAGTGATCAAATCTCGTAAGTCCCAAATAGAATACAAAAACAAAGTTGGGCAACACGGACCCCTGGACACACCAGAGGTGGGATCAGGTGCCTAGGAGGAGTAAGCATCCCCTGTTGACCGGTCACACCCGCCGTGAGCCCATAGTTGATCAGGTAAACGGCAATCCGTAGACAAATCAGTGTGTGAAAAAAGGACTTAACATGGCTATGAAACACATCAGACAGCATTTGACTCAATGAACGGTCATATTGGTAAACTAAATTGTTATAAACGACCATAGAATTTACGAATGCTGCCTTTAAACGTGACTGTTGAAACCTCTGCAACAACAATTGTCTGTAAGTAGCCTGCTTGATTCAAAACTGATCAAACGTAGAACAAGCTCTTGCGTATCGAATAGTTGAGAGACATACACACCATCATGCAGGTGATTATGGAATATTGTTACATAAATGTGTGAAGTTGACGATGGAGAAGCTGAAATGTCCCGTTTGTCATAAAGTTGAGAGTTAGCTTGCCGTTAATGTCAATGTTCAATAAATATCCAAGTACGAAGCAGACACGGAAGACTCTGTGGTGTCCTTTATTTTCTAGTTCGCTGGTAATCCGTTGTTCTAAATCAGTGTTTAAAGAATGGCTTAACAGTTGGTATAAAGGACGTCAGACAGCATTCCACCCTAGCTTGCATTTGCAAATATAAGTAATTCAAACGACCATAGAGATTGCGCAAGGCTGACTATTGTAACACCTGTAACAACAACTTTGTTGTCAGTAGCCTGCCTCTCCATACGCAGAGCAAGCTCTCGCGTATCGAATCAGTCGAGACAAAAATATCATATGCAGGAAATAATGGAATACTGCTACAAAGATATGGAATTTTGACGATGGGGAAGTTTTACTCATCTCGTTTGTCACAAAACTGTGTTGTTAGTTTGTCTTTGACTTCCATATTTAGTAAAATATCCGAACACGAAGCAGATGTGGAAGACTGTTGTGATTTTATTTTTAGTCCTTTGGTTTATATCAAATGGATGAGTATTCTTAATAGACAAAACGTTGTCGATTTGTCTAAATATCGAGTTGAAAGCCATGAGAAAGGGTTTTTCTTGTCATGTAGAATCATGTCTGCCTCATCAGAATACAAAACAGATCGGCAAATAATGGAGCACAGGGTTTCTTTGTTACATGATGCCATTGCGCACCTGTTGTTTTAAATTTGATTTTGAATGATTTTAGGGGTATCAATTAGAGAGCTTTGCTCACAGATTTCTAGTTTGGTTTTGAATATCACAAATTTCTTTTTAATGCATGAATAGGGAGACCTTTCTCTCTGACTGCAATTGTGTGTATTCTGTAGCATCAAACATTACAAACAATATGCAAAATTGTTCTTTCTGTCCTGAAATAGACAAATCTAAGGTAATTTGACGTAATGCTTGCTATATTAGAAATCATATTTCCATTGTCGGTAATATAAATTTTATTTCAGTGCGATATTTTCTTTCGAGAGAAAACTATACATAATGCAATAAAACAAACGCGGAGAAAAACAATCAAAACTTTATGCACATATTACCAATATATCCATATCCGATTTCTTTTATTGATGAAAATGTTTTAATGACATCTATGAGATGCATGTTTTAAGGGAACATTTTAGTGATAAATCCCCTGTGGAGTATTTTATGTATCCCCGTGATAGTATCTATATCGCACTAAGCCACCGAAATCTTGCTTCAGTCTGTTTTTGTTTAATTACAGAAATTTGAACGCTAATTTAAGTAATCAGGTCTATGGTGCCTCATGACGACAAGAGAAGCAAACCAACTAGTTGAATACTCACCTAACATGCTAAGAAACATTTTTATTGCATTTAGTAAAACAACGATTCGCACGCTAGAAACAATGTTCTTGTTTTCATTTTATTTCATAAAAATCACCATTCTACAGTGTTTATTGGGTTAACTTTTTTTCCCTTTCGTTATTAACATACACTAATGTTTATTCTCCCGTTTGTAATGCTTTTGCTCTAGATACAATCTTTCTTTTCTCGGGTACGACATCGTTAAGAGACATTACGCGGCAGTTATCGTCTCTCCCCGTTTTATCGAGTGGAGTAAACACATCTCAGACTTCTTACTAAGATTTATTGGACAGAAAAATTCTATTCAGCAGATGTACTCAAGAGAGTAGATTCTTATCTTCCCGAATCTTATTTTTCTGACAGTTTACAAATGTAGCGTGCTAAGAAATACGGTGTTTTGTTACGATGCGTAATTTGTACTAATTTAGGAAAAGATTTCTGTCAGTTTTTGGACAATTCTACAATACTTTGGCACGCAACATGACCGCTAGATGATACCTGTATTCGGCTTAATTAGACTCATCCATGTTCAGATATTGCAAATTTATGACATTTCGATTAATGATCTCATTAAGGACCAAAATAAGATAATATCGCCTTTTAAAAATTACTAAATTGCGTAAGACCGACTGCAGATTATGCAGAAGTATAAATAGGGACTTCCTCATAAAAATACATCGTTTTAAGGGACCTCGCCCGGGAGTTGTTTCTTGTTTAGATACTAATACAAGCGTCACTGTAAGTATTCATTTGTGTGGGTTTTCGCCCTATTTCTTCCCAGCAGTCGTCCCCTCTAGCCCTGTTTTGCCTTTCATGGCATTTACAGCATCAAGTGATATTCTGTTTTCAAATTGCTTCAATCAGTTAGAATATTTGTAGTTTGTTGTAATCTTAAGTGTTATCTAAGTAGTAATGAGTTATTTAGACGGGATAAGATTATGTATTTATAGATAACCCTATGTCTAATTACAACTGGCAGCAGGACAACATTAAGTGGCTCTAGAACCTGTTGTTAAAAATCTGATAAGGGTGATTTTCTATCGTCATAGATTCCGATATTAATTAACCCATGGAATACCATCTATATTTCGTCCGCTGATGATGTGTAATTTTTAATGGAGAGATAAACTTTAAAATTACTAATGGTTTTATCGTAATTGTTCGAACCTTCTGGAATTTATGTACGAGACAAATTAGTTGAGAGGTAATTCTAAAGTGTTATGAAGTTATTTTTCCTTGTTATTTTTCTTGTTTCAGCGTGTTAAAAGTAACTAAAGTCACTCCATACTCGGTTGTATTTTGTGTCAAAAAATATCGTATTTCTAACAATGAGAGGGGGGAAAAATGAATTCCAGGTCATCTTACTTTTGCAGATCGACGTCATCGCTATGCTGGCGAACCTTACAAAATCGCAATTAAGTGATTTACAAGTAAAGGTTAAATTTAGCAAGGGCCCACACGCAGTATTTTTTGCATATGGTATATCAACTACCACAGGCGTAACCGAATAACTTGTTTTATGAGCTGCAATATAGAAAAAGAACACAAGTATTGTAATTAAACGAAAAAAGAAATTTTGATTTTCTCTGAATTCTTAGAAAATAATTCACTATTCTTTGAGCATATCAATATAATAATTTGATGTTCTGTATAAAGAATTTAATACCATTTGCATGATTAATTTGATGAATCAATGAATCCGTAAGTCCTATCTCGTACAGGTTGAAAAAATTCAATAAAACATAAATTCTATACGGAAATGTCACACAGTGAGTATCAGATTTTGTATTCAGGGTAATATTGATGCTTACTTCGGGGATAATATGCATTTTTTTTTTTACATAAATTCTAAAGAGAGTATAGAAAGCGCCAATGACCGTGAGTTCTCTGTAACTCAATAAATTGCTAACAAGATTTATCTTTCGTGATCTTCAGTGCGCTGCATTTCAGCTGGCTTTGTTCACGCAAAGTACACAATTCAAGTACAAACAAGTCTCCAGATACTGAGAACA
Organism: Ostrea lurida; assembly: GCA_903981925.1. Classification (NCBI taxonomy): domain Eukaryota; kingdom Metazoa; phylum Mollusca; class Bivalvia; order Ostreida; family Ostreidae; genus Ostrea; species Ostrea lurida. Next base: position 3,993 of record CAJDSM010017703.1, read on the forward strand.
TTCCAGTCTTAATTACATAAAGACCATGTCGCTTAGCAGAACGTTAGTAAATATCCGAAACGTACATGCTTTTGATTGATATGTTCAAAGACAGTAATTGTGCATTCATCCTGCAAACTTCAACCAACTAATCTCTTACTGGGTCTCTATACAGCATGTCGATTTCTTCCTAATCTTTGGTATCGATAAAGGCAATCTTGTAACTTTGAATGAATTGTGAATAAAGGCAACAGCATGTTCCAATGAAGTGTGAAACAGATAAGAGACTGTAAAATCTTGCCGCTTATTCGACACACACGGCTTTACAATAGATAAAATATGCCACATATAGAGCAGTCCAATAGTTGGATGACACCATGTGTAGGAATATTTTTCTATACAATTAATTAACTAAATCAAAGATTTTCTTAATGAGAAATATGCAAAAGTTTTTATTAAAACCTTATTTCCATAGAAACAGGAGACATACAGTTATTCAAATATGAGACATTATTACCTGAAGAAAACACTAACGTCTTCGATTCTTGTGACGTACCATATTTAACCAAATCGATAGATTTTTATCAAATGTTTTATATTTCTTATTCAGTAATTTATGTTCCCATCGTGAAATGTACAGAGTAGCACATTAAGGAAAGCTATATTATAATAGTGGGAACTCGCAATCCTATTCATTTGAAGAAAAAAAGGTGTAGCGAAGAGCTGCGGTATTTAACAAATGTTGTGAATTCGGAATCAGCTAAAATTGTAAGTTTTGCATGAAGTAAGGGTATGTGTGTTAAGGGTAGATGTGTGTATTATCTTATTTGGTGAATTGTAATAGCATGCAATATTTAACTTGAAAGTTTTACATATTGTTATACGATGGTGCATTCATTTTCTGTACAACTTAACTGATTCCGTGCGTCTCTATTTTTGAATAATGAAATGAATACATGTAGTACATGCTAGGTGAAATTTGATTATAAATTTACAAATTAGCTTAATACTGCGGTATTCAGGTGACGAAGGTTTTCTTTTTGGTTAAAAATCTATTCACAGATAATTGATTTCCGCTCACAAAAATTGTAACCAAGTGTGAAAACATGTCCGACAAATGTTGGTTGTCCTTTGCAGGATGGCGGTAGAATTTCTATAATCCTCTCCCGTCTTATAGTTGCTTCCTGATATATGCAAATAAGTTTTATTTAAACAATAAAATGCTTTCTTTGTTGGTTTATTGGGTGATGAAGGAAACTAGCATTGCCAAAAAAAAATCATAACCTGCGTTATGTTATGGGATTTTTTTCTGCAATCTAATATTCCTTCATCACCCAATAACCAACAAAGAAAGCATTTTATTGTTTAATTTATATTTTCGTGCATTTTCTAAACATATAAACATAGTTTAAGTACTAAATTATCATAAATGTATCATTTCGTTATTTTAAACGGAACAGCAAATTCAACCTTTGACCTTGGAATCGCTCCATATATGGTAAAAACCATGCGGACAGGTGACACTACAACTGGATCCAACTAGTTTGCAACAAACATGCATTTATTGGATGATAATGCCATATCAATTTCAAAGGAAAATAGGAGAAACAATTCAGTGAATGTAAATATTAATATGTGGTTCTCAGATGGAGACATTAGCGGCGCTAACAGGGCAAACCTTGGGTGGAAGATTCAGGAGACAATGACAGTGTTCACAGTTTGTTTATCTCAGGTTGAAAAATAGGATTCCTCGGATAAATGCATTAACAGTGTTAACGGGGCTTTTTGGGGGTACGAAATAGATGGTTCCACTAATAATTGCAAAAAACTTACAGACCTATGTTTGTGTTCAAAGTGATGCTGCCAGCACTGCCCCGATTCAGCTGTCTCCTGTAGAATCTCACCCTGTTAGTGCAAGATAATAGGTAAGGACACGTGTACAGGTACCCAAGTATTCATTGTGGATAAAAAAATATCAATAACTTTCCTTACAATCTACGAAAAGTGTGACGTTTAGGTATTTATTAAAAGAATGTCCCTCTACCACGATTCTTGTGCTCGCCTCGTATTACACACTCCTTCTTGCATTCTTATAATAATCTATCAGATTCCAGATCTTGTTCGGGGTGTTTAATGGAATGACCCGCAATACTGATTTTGGTGTCATTTTCTAATTATAATTATGTAAAGGCAAAGATAACGAACAAGTGATCAATCTCGTAAGACCTAAATAGAATACAAAAAACAAGAGTTGGACAATCACGGAACCCTGGACACACCAGAGGTGGGATCAGGTGCCTAGGAGGAGTAAGCATCCCCTGTTGACCGTCACACCGCCGTGAGCCATAGTTTTGATCAGGTAAACGGAACATTCCGTAGTCAAATCAGTGTGTGAAAAACGGCTTAAAATGGCTATGAAACACATCAGACAGCATTTGACTCAATGATAGGTCATATTGGTAAACTAAAATTGTTATAACGACCATAGAATTTACGAAATGCTGCCTTTAAACGTGACTGTTGAAACCCCTGCAACAACAAATTGTTTGTAAGTAGCTTGCCTCGATTCAAAATTGATCATACGCAGAACAAGCTCTTGCGTATTCGAATAAGCTGAGAGACATACACACCACATCAGGTGATGATGGAATATTGCACATAAATATGGGGGGTTGACGATGGAGAAGCTGAAATCGTCCCGTTTGTCATAAAGTTGAGTAGTTAGTTTGCCGTTAATTGTCAATGTTCAATAAAATATCTAAGTACGAAGCAGACATGGAAGACTCTGTGGTGTCCTTTATTTCTAGTTCGTTGGGAATATATTGAATCGACATATGAATGCAAATCATTATCATTGATAGATAAAACATCGTCAATAATCGAAATGTTGAATTAAAGGCCACCGCTAGAGATTTCTTCTTTTCGTGTAGAAGCTTTTGAATGAATTCTGCCTCATAAGAATATAAAAATAGGTCAGCTAACAAAGGAGCACAATTAGTGCCCATTGGAATTCCAACAGACTGTTGGAAGACCTGATTGCCAAAAACCACAAGATATTGTCAATGAGGAACTCCAGCATTGCTTTAACATCAACTTCAGAGTACTTGTGTGTAGAATCGGAGCGGAGTTTTAACAAAAATAACTTTTTGAAGGCTGATCAGCTAGATAAGAATATTTTGTTAAAGAAGCAACTGACTACAATGTTACAAAGCCTATCTTTCTCTTTGTTCCCAGTAAATATATGGGAGAAAACGGAATGCCTGGTGGCAAGCAAGCCTGAGCAAAATAGCAAATTTAAAAAAAAAATTCTTTTCATTTAAATTATATTTTTCTTACATAGAGACATTATTTTGAAACTTCTTTTTCATTATACTTGCAATTGAGAATCTTTTAATAATATAGGGAATTAATTTTCTTTAGATGGAATACAATGTTTTGTGGAAGGAATGTAAATCCGAAGTAATCCATATGCTGCATTGTGTTTTTGTCCCCCTTCTAGGCTATAATTGTTCCCGTGTAGGTGACCGTCAACAATGCTAGTACCAGGCACAAATGGATGTCTTCTTTACCGTAAATAGGGATTATTTTTAGTAAACACACGCGATGAAGTTGATAGGCCCATTTGCAGACAAATAAAATTGAGATGCTTAATTCTACTTAGAGGAAATCATAAATATTTCAGTGATCATGGGTACTGCATGATAAGAATCTTTGAGATCGATAGATGGAAATCATAAGATGCATATATCGCTGATCTTTCTATGCCTATCTAAAACTGTATGTGCTCGATATTTGTATTGAATTGTTTCAAGTTCAGGTTAGCCATTGTTATCCATCTTTTCTCTCACGTGGAAGATTGTGGATTGGGGAAATTGTCGACTTTTTTTCGGCATTTACTTTGTTCAGGTTAAGTTTCTATGATAGCAGGTAACAATCAACTCGCAAAGAAGCAGCAAACAGTTTTCATATTTGTATTTAGTCAAGCAGGGCTGCGATTCAATTTCCGTTATTCTTATACAGACCCCACCGTAAAAAGTTTTCTCTCTTTCTTATTTTTGGCGTGTTTGCTGTTTTCAAGCTTTCTTTTTGTACATCTGAAATACTAACAGGTGTATCTTAAGAGAACATCAGTGTGCATCTGAAAAAAACTTTTAAGATGTATCTCATGTGAATATCGGAAATACTTGTTGCGCATTGTATCCTATACGTGTACATTAAAACTAGTGTACAGCTTGAAATACTAACAGGTATATCCCATGCGTACAACTAATAATATTATACAGCTGTCTCCTGTATTTTTGGTCCGGTTAGTTTCTCTAGACTTTGAGAGACAGACGATTTTTTTTTATCAAGTGTTGCTATGTAGCAGACGTTTTAGATGTACAATTAATGTAATTGGAGCGGTTTCTTCCAAATGAGTACATTGAGTTGCAAAACGAGTCTGTTTGTGTGCTTGTCGCAGTTTTAAATTTCTTTATTCGTCCTCATAAAGTTGGATGTACTAGGATTTATGTTGAACACAAGGGTTGATACTCGTTCTCAACAAAAGATTTGTAATCGTTGGCAATTATAGCATTTAATGACATCCTTCTTTGTGTCGCGTATTTTGCGAAAGTCAAGTTTATTAACTGAAAAAAAGTCATTACGCAGCGAAACGCTATCACTTAGATGTGTGGATGATAATATAAGTCAGTTGTTCCGTGCCTTCAGCGATTTCGCCTATTATATTTGTTAATGGATTAAATGTGTTGAAGTTTGAAGTCTTCATCTTCCGTTTCCTATATAAACTGGACCAAATTCCGGAATTTATTTCATGCACGTGAGATTCTTACGGTTCTGCGGCTTAAGATGCTTAAAATGCTTTGAGTCCTTTCATTTTCGTGTCGCTGACTCTCATGCAGGTATGTTAAGGCAGTTCATACTCCATTTATGCAAGTAAATTGCATAATCTTTAAAATCTGCCCTATACAAAGGGTGGGAACTACTAACTTTTTAAAAGTATTGAGATTCATTGATTGTATATTGTTAAAGTCCCGCTTGAGAATCTTGCACTCATATGGAGATGTCACCTTTGTCGGTGAAGGGCTGCAAAGTTTAGGCCTATGCTCGGCGCTTATGGCCTTTGAGGAGGGAGGGATCTTTATAATATGCAACAACTGCTGTGTCACGGGGCCTCTGTTTTTTTGTGGTCTCATCCGAAGGACGGCATTATAAATAGTCGCCTTTTCCGACAAGCAATGGGTACTGAATACCTATTCTAACCCGGATCTATTGAGAACATTTAGTATTCTAACATGACAAATATGCGCTTCCGTATGACGTCATTACACATTGAAAAAATTAAAACACTACTCCAGGATTTAAACATTGATTTGGATGGCGTTTGTAAAGCACCCAAAGTTTATCAAAAGCACCGCATTCAGTATGAAGATTATTAAACATCTACACAGAAAACCATCTCAGTGTTCTACGTTTTACATTGATTTTCAAGGCTTTTCATTGAAAGTTTTCTTAACAGATGATTCTACATGTAGCAGCGGTTGCCGTGCACTTTAAATCTAGCGTATTACCTTTCACTCGATCTAAATTATGCGGCGTAGTGTGATACTTTTGCAGTTTTATGTCAGTGTATGAGAGGAAAATCGGAACGACGTGCGGAATGGAATTTTTTTTTCTGATGAACAGCTCAACTTTAATGACAAATGGGATTATTTCAGCTTATCCATCGTCAACCTCCTACATTTATGCAGCAACATTCCAATATCACCTGCATATGATGTTTATATCTCAATTTATTCGATATATAAGAGCTTATTCTACGTATGATCTGCATTTAAATCGAGACAGGCTACTGACAATTAAGTTCACGTTACAGTGGTTTCAACAGTCTCGTTCAAATTTAAGCCAGCATGCGAAATGAATGACTTAAATGAGATTCGTTTTATAACCCTGCAACATCAACTTTTGAGTTAATAAGTTGCCTCAGCTTATAAAAAATCATCAATACGACTGGCATGCCCTTGCGTATCGAATCAAAAACTGAGAGACTACACACCAGTTAAGCAAGGTGCAGTAGTGGTGACAATACTACATAGAGAAAAGGGAAGTTGACAGGATTGGCAAAGCTCAACAGTCATCACGATTGATCAGATAATGTAGTTGTCAGTTCTGCCGTTAAGCTAACATTAAGTAAAATATCATATATGAAGCACATCGTCATATCTGTGGTGTCCTTTATTTCGCAATATGAAATCTACTATGATTTTACATCAAGCCCGAGACTAAGTGATGCTTTGTAACGCGCCTGGCTTGTGGGGGTGAGAGAATGGGCTAAGAAGTGTTAACAGTGATGGAAAGGCATTCCAAGGAGTTATTCCCGAGTTGCCAGGTAATATTTTCGAAGTTTTGCTCACCTTTGACCTTTTATGAGCATTTCTCCAAAATTGCGATAGGTTCCTCACTATGTATTAACATATTACTGTTAACAATATAATACGTTTTGGTTAGATGTTTTCCGGAAACTAATAATGTGCCACACTCCGCACGCTATCAAAAACATATATAGCCTATGTTGATTAGCTTGCAACTGGCTAAAATAACAAACAGTAATCAATCTCATACATCCCATACAGAATACAATTAAGATGTGCGCAACACGACGCCAGGATGATACCAAAGTGGATTAGGTTCCTAGGTTGATTAAGTATCCCTCTGTGACTGGTAACCCCGTCGTGTATCATATTTTGATCAGGTAACGGAGTTATCCGCAGTCAAAGTCAGTATATAAGAGAATAGTCGAACGCTTCAGCAACATTTGACCAAATGACAGTTGTATTTGCAAACTAAATCGTTAGAACGACCAAAGAATTTGCAAG
>CAJDSM010017704.1:0-14763 GCA_903981925.1 Ostrea lurida
AAAGATACAGATTATGCTACTTTAAATATTCTTGAAAGTGAATATCCCGGCAAATGCGTTTTTTATTTATTAGGGAAAACCATCCACATGCTCAGCGACAGATCCAAGGGGAAGGATCAGGGAACTCATTTGCTGCACATATAGTGCATATTGCACATGGATGCGTCAAGGGGGGCTCGCGGAAGGGATAGATTCCAAAGTATAAGATACATATATGTCCAAGGTTCTTCATTTAATGAAAACAATGGTAAAGGATCACACTGGGGCCGATGAATTAACATTATGTCTTCAAATTTAGCATCTCACATGGCCAAAACCGGCATTTTATTTTTAATTTCCACGTATTGTGTAGTCGGTTACTTGAATATATTGATATCATGGAATTATATGGAGGATTCAATTTGGGCGCCCGCTAAACCAGTGCAGCCCACTAGTATTTAAGCCAGTCAGAAGGATTCTTTTAAATTTTATTCCTCATGTACTATTAGGTATCATGCCAATTCTACAGCATAGCCTTCTCCCGATGTACGTGATTCTTCCTTGGGTTGGTTTTGTCTGAGTTAAGTTTGATTATTTATTCTACGATCACGTTCGTTCATACTATGATTAAACTGTATAATAAAATATATGTATTTCATGTTAGATTCATTGATATAAATTCTTATGTTTTTATCAATTTGTACTCCGATACCCAATACAGTATCTCTTGCTAAAATGTTCTGAAATAAAATGCAAAGGAATAAATACTAGGCTGCAAACACGATCCCATTGTAAAAGAAAAATATGCACAATATTATTCAATAAATTAAAATTATCACTACGTTGCACAGTTGTAACCTATCTGTAAGTTATATTTCAAACAAACAGCAATAAACATTTATTTATTGTCCTTAATTATGTTTAATTATTTATTGGTTTTTTTAATTGACCGCATTTTTTATAAAACTCGGCGTTCCGAGTGCTCGATGTACGTCGTGCCCAGATTTGCGTAATCTGTACCTAAACATAGTGGCGGTACCCACAATTGTATGAATGGTTCAAAGCCGTAACCAGGGGATGCACTCGGTGCATGTGACCCCCCCCCCCCCCATTTCAAAATTAAAATGCCAAAACTTCTCAGCTTCCGGGAGCTTCGCCTCCCGGACCCCTACCAAGGCCCGTCCAGAACCCGCTAGGAGCCTGCAGACCCCATAAGTATGCTAAAATCTCTCAGCTACCCACCTACCAGGGCTAGCCCTAGACTAGCTGGGGCAAAATAAGCCCCAAATACCCTGTCATGTCTGCTGTGCACCCCCCCCCCATGAGAAATCCTGGCTAGTGCCTCTGTGGTTTGAGCAAGCTTTTGATATAAGGTAAAGGATAATATTTGCAAGGTTCAATTTATTTTGCTATTGAAAGTATTGTTGTACATTCAGACTAAAAATTGTCGAAGTAAACAATGTGTTTAAACGCAACTCATAGTCCCAACACATATATACAAAATCGAGTTAGGGCAACACGGACCTCCGGCAAAATGTGAAGCAGGGAATCACCGGTGCCATGGAGGAGTATAGCATCTCTGCTGACCGGTCACATCCCCGCTGTGAGCCCGTAGTCGAAACAAAGTAAACGGGGTACCCTTCGTCAAATCAAGTACGAAAATGACAAAGAGTATGAAACAAACCATTATAAGTTAAAAGTTGTCTAACAAAACGTCTTAACAAAAGTCGAATACACAATTATGCTGTTATAAATTGTGAATGCTTATTGATAGGGCTTTCATATTCAACGTGTTCATTCTGACCTCTTGAACTGACCTACTTTTAAAAACTTTAGCCATGCCAAATATAAATAAACGGTTTGTGAAAAAGAACTCTCACAGTCCCTTATTACTTTAAGACAGACGGAACGATGTCAGCTTCTCCATCGTCAACTTCCCCATATTTAAGTAGCAGCATTCTATATTCGCCTGCATATGGTGGGTATGTCTCTCAACTTATTCAATACACAGGAGCTTGTTCTGCGTATGATTAGTTTTATCGAATAAAGGCGATTTTTTACTTCAGTAGTAGAAAGTGTGACAGGGGCTTAAAATAATACATATATCATTTAGAATAGTAGGAATTGATACAAATAATTTCGTTGAGAAAGGTGTATACATTTGCTAGAAATCTTTCCTACAAATTCTAGATATACGACCAGCTCTCACATCAAAGGAATGTTGTATTGATAGTCTGAACACCAGTATATGCTTGAAACTGTTCATTTTTTAAAGGCCCCCGCTTTTTCTGACTTTAATTAGACATCTGCTGTAATCTGCAAAAAAAAATTTCTCTGCTCGCCAAGTTGCAAAGAACCATAAAAGATGGAATTGTCTCCGCTAAAACAATGACATTCTGAATTGTATAGAAAGTTATCAATTCAGCATTTAATATTTCAAATGCAAATCCCCTCCCCCTGAAATGATTAGTGATTGTCAAAAACCATTTGCCGTTTCTTAATCTAGCGTGACGTTACCAATATGTGGTAATTTTTAGCAATCTCTGAAAAAAAGGGGGGAAAAAGGGAACACGTTACTTTTACGTAAGAGGCCTAGACCTTGTTAAATCAGTAGCTTTATCATGATGTAAATTACTAATTCATCAGGTGGCTGTTAAGGTTGTTGAATCGCCACCTGTATCACAACCAGGACTGCAATACGTGGCATTCCCTTCGCTTTATTTTGTAATTTCCAATGTTTGTATGATAGAATTGTAACACTGCTTGGTATTGTTACCATAAATTATGTGAAAATTATGAAATACACTTAAAAATCGGAGAAAAAATACGAACAGAAAAAAAAGGAAAATAACGACGCTCTATTGTCTCGCTAAATATAATATCTTTTGGTATAACGTATCTACAGACTATCAAACATAATTATGTTTGACTGGTGAACATTTACATGTTGTGCAATAGGGTGTATTGATTTTAAATGGCATTGGGTTTCAGAACATACCATCAAAGAATGTCGTTTTGCATTGATTATGTACATGGTATCTTCTAAGATCAACACACTGAATGGTCGTCTAGTGAATATTCTGTATACCTGATTGCAGTCTACAATATTTAGCTATACGTAAAGGCAAAGATAACGAACAGTGAACAATCTCGTAAGTCCCAAATAGAATACAAAACCAAGAGTTGGGCAAACACGGACCCCTGGACACACCAGAGGTGGGATCAGGTGCCTAGGAGGAGTAGGTATCCCCTGTTGACCGGTCACACCCGCCGTGAGCCCATAGTCTTGATCAGGTAAACGGAACAATCCGTAGTCAAATCAGTATAGAACACGTTCCTTTATTTCTCTGGAAAATTGAAGATGCAGTCTAAAATACTTCCGCCTGCAGACCTCATAATCACATTTACCCTTACCTGGACTGAAATTAACATTTGCAAAAAAAAAGAACAGTCCTCTGGTTAAGCTTAAAAAATGATGTCCCAACCATGACACGCTCAGGGCGTATATAGCCTGGTCCCCTGGCTCCCTGACTAAAGGCAGTAGGACAGGGAACCAGGCTAAAGGCGTATAGTTCCCCTTTCCGTTATAATTCACTTTTAGTGTATTATCTCTGCTACAGATGTGCACGTTCAACTAAAATTAGGAATATAGATACATCGTGAGAATTTCCAGTTTGTATTAATATTTAGTTCTGGATGAATACTTTTTGACAAGAGTTGTGCCCCAAGATTAAAAAAAAAATCAAACAATTCATAGTTTATGCTTAATATCTCAGTAATATATAGAAATTTGGAATTGAAATGCTAGACGTAGATACATCACGAGAGGTAAAGTTTGTATTTGGTTCAGATAAAAAATGTATTGGCAGAGTTATCCCTTGGATTAAGGACGTTATTTCAAGTTCATTTTGAATAAGAATACACAGATGTTCCGGTCAGATAATTTTAAACAGATTTATGTCCCTTGGATTAAAAAAATATTTATTTTGAATTGAAATTTGGGATATTGATTTATCATGAGAGTACGCTGCTCAAGTATTTTTTTATCTGGTCATAGTTAAGGCCCATGAGTAGAACATTTGTATCGCTCCTATACATATTTTAATTTCCAGCATGAATTTTTCCCTAGACAAGTAAAATANCCTATACATATTTTAATTTCCAGCATGAATTAGTAAAATTTTCTTTCACTTGTCAGTTGAAAGCCTTTACGAGAAAGTTAATATGATATCTAACTGATGGCGCCATTAAATTTCTAACTTCCGAAAAGGTGATGTAGCCTATTTCATCTGTAGAAATGTTCCGAATCAAGTACACAGAATACTTGATGGTTAGAAATTTGTCAAAACAGTATAATTTACTTTCTGCCCACTAATTCTTCATAGTGAGCTAATATGCATATATCTTCGTTAAGACACGTATTCCATAAAAGGGAAAATTGCTCAATTTTAATGAGCAATTTATACATACATCGTTCCTTGTATTTCCTGCAATGGATATAAAGATATACTTACATGAAGAATCTTAAAAGCTTTCATCTTTCCCGATTTTTAAGTACACCCGTTAACAAATTTTAACCATATATTTATCACTGTTAACTTTTGTGAGTATTTCCACGTATCCGGAGATGTGACCTGGACATGTCGGACACATTGACAACAGGATGACAACTAACGAGGTGGAAATTGGCTTTTATTGTTGCAGCCGACTTAAAAGCCGTCCAACCTTCAGAGGTCGATCTAGAATCTATTAAAATCAGAAAAGAATTAACAAAGGGTTTTAAAAATCCGATATTCCAAGGTCACAATCAAAGCAAACATACATGCAATAGAGAGGCAGGCGTGAGTCTCTCCACGGCTTAGGTTTTAAAAGAGATCTCTGTACGAAACACTTCATTTGATTCTCAGTGAATACGTATCAGGCAGAGCATCCTTAGAGTGATATCATCAGCAACTAATCTACAGGAAAATCTACATAATAAAGTTGAATTGAAGAGCTCTGCTGTCTTCGGTAGTGTGTAGAAAGTCCGTAACCTTCGTGAGTTTTGAGCGACAACTTGCAAATGAATAAGCACCAAGAGAGAAATGCCACCTCTTTCGTTTAATTATATCTAAGTAAACGATTAGAGCGAGATTTTCCTCTACACAAATATAGCTTGTGTCTGACAAAAGCCCCTGATATAGATACCACTTTTGGAAGAACACCGCGATGAGCATAATTGTTATTGGCTTCTTTCCGGCCTGACAGAACCATCATACGAGATTGAATATTTAGTGAACATGATAGATTTCTGGTTTGGTACCTAATGGAGGATGATAGGCGTAATTTACATAATATATATGTAAACCGACTATCATATATATTGTATCAAGTTTTCTTGTAGGGTTTCAGAGGAAATCTGGCTTCGTCAGTATAATGGAGAAAAACTATTGTTGTCTGAACCAGTGAATACTTAGAAAGTGATTAAGGAAAAAATACTTGACTCCCGCACATATGATTGGTTCTGCGTTTACCCCGAATCGATAAACCTAGAGGTAATCCGCAAACACGTGTATATTAGAAAGACTCGGATTGTGTTTGTAGTATATAATTGTAAGGAACAACAATATTTACAGAGTGGTCTGCAAGATTATACTGATATATACATACATTTATATAGCTTCGGCCAACAACGGTGATTTGAACAGAAGATTCAAATTAAAACCCAAAGATGAAGGACTGTTGAAAAATTGATTGTACGATGTGTGATTTTTTTCGTGCGATTTACTATATTACACCGTGATCTTCTAACAAAACGCTCTGGTTTCTTTATTTCATTCGCTCACGTCAAATTGGCTGTTATTTGCAAACATCTGAGAACAACTCAAAGTAAAACTATCGTGACGAACATTTTTTCATATATATGAAAGACTGCTTATGAAGGTAAGCTCTTTATATTTTCCTCAAGTTTGCTCTGCTAATTCGGTATTGTTTATTTTGCATATGATGTATAACATACAAAATTTCAGAAATTTGACCAAAAAGAGTTTTGACTCTGGTTTAAGAGTTACATGTCATAATTAAGTTAAAATAAAGAATGAATGAAAATTATACATATATGTATAAATGGACATTACAATGCAATGTGATTTCATGCTGTTATGAATAAATCACGTGACATACTGGCAATGGAGAATATTGAATCATGTTCTTTCCAAGGACAGACGTTATTTACTCACGAGAGTTCCTCATCCAACTTTGGCTATGTGTATATTGTTCTTCACATAGAATCAAATGTTTAAGGTGGTACTTTCTGAAGAAGCTTGATTTTCCGCCTTGGGTTATTAGCACAAGGGTGATAGCCCGGTTAAGTACTGCAGAGATTGAAAATGGAAAAGCACTACATGTAGGAGTAAAAAGAAAACCCATTGCCCATACAGGTTATTCAATAAAAAATCTCCCCGATTGCAATATTTAAAATTTTATGAGGATAAGTTATTGTTAAAAATGCTTAATCATTCAGAAGAAATGCTTTACTATTTAGGAAATAAGAATAAGAAACATGAAAATGAAGGCTACTTAATTTTCTACAAAATTAAAGAATACGGCATAATTTTGAAAACAGGCATGTGTATTGGAATCTGGAGGGCATACTTGTAGCTAGTGGTAAATTTGACACGTTCTAAACCTGCGTAATTCGAATAAAGTAATTAGAAAGGTTTTCCCATGTGCTAGGTACATAACTGCCCACGTGCTACCGTGAATCTTTTTACACCTCAGCTGCTTCTCCTGTGCATTCACCTTTTTTTTAATACATATTTATTAGCATTCGCGAGCCCTTTCTTCTCGATTTGAATGGTGTAAATGTAAAATACTTCGTACATGCAGGTGCTTTTATTTTAACAAACTAGAAATTACGATTCAAATCCGATTGATATTTACAATTAACTTTTGAATTGGATTAAATATGGTATTTGGTAAACAACTTTGGTATTTTTTTTTCCCTTTCGTATCTTACTTCGTAGAGAAAATGAGAACATAAGACGAGAAGTGGATATAAACCTCCCCAGAAAAGCAATATTCAACGTGAAATCATGTGTGTTTACGCTTCATTAATTGAGTGGTGACTATTGTTGGAATTTTTCATTTGGAAACTCTCCAAAATCTTTCTCGAATCATCATGCTGCCATTACAGTTGATGAAATAATACCATTGATTGTATGTAAATTCGCTGCGTACAATGTACATCATATCGCATCATTTTCGTATTCCTTATAATTTTGTAGCATACATACGCTTTAAATTAAATAACTGAAGATAACGATTCATTGTGCACTTCTACATGTCGTGATCAGTTTTGCGTTGCACGTACTCTAGCAAGTATTAATGAACCATGCAATGTCTTATTTTCCCTCCATTTTCTAGTTTACATCTTTCCAAATGAATTCTTGACGAGATCCTTTAAGTTTGATTTAGATGAGTTGTTTTGCCAAAACTGATATAGTATTTGCAAGAAGTCTTATTTATAGATTATTAGTGTTCTATTATAAAAATATTAACCTGATCATAATAAATGCGTATTTTTTGGTAATAAAGCAAACATTAATTTCTTATTTACGACCATTTCCATACCCTATATCGTTCCTAACTTTGAAATCTGAATTTTTCATTTCTACCGCACAGAGCATGTACAACAATTTCCGATGATGATATTGACATAAACATCGGGGATCATTATATCTGTAGATTAATTTAGAAATCTCTTTCAGTTCTTGGATAAATTGGATAATAATTCCACCTACGAAGCTGCTAATGGATAAATGTGTAAAGCAGAAGGAGAAGCTTCAACGTCAAATTACCTAGTTTATACGCCATATTCTTACCTAATGCATCAACAGCTGCAAATTGAATCTTTGTAGTGTGTTATCAAATCTATGTTTCCTTTTTATCTCCAAATTTTATTAGCTACTTTGGCAATTGCTTATAGGAATTCGATATCCTGTAATTACCCTTTTTCACCGTGCTTGGAAAAAAATGTACTCGTTTTGTACAATGCTGTTAAACTAGTACCCCATCAGAAAACGCATATTCAAAATCATAACTACATTCGATATTCACAAGTATGGGAAGACTTGATTAGAAAATCTATAATTTTCATCAATTTAGAGAGACCTAATGGCTTAAAGAAACCAATTACGACAAATCCAATACAATTATGATGTCTTCGTTTTGACATAGACGTAAAAGGCACTCGATGAAGATGTCGACGGACAATGTATTTCAAATGCAGAAGACAGAAAGGAATGAAACACAGTTTTCAGTTTACTACGGAAATCACATATCATGAAAACAAAAATCATGTGGTTCTTCACCAAAAGCCAAAGTTGGAAAACATATTTTGCTAAGACGTTGTGATATACAAACCTATGGAAGTTCAGATTTATTTTTTATTTGTTTATTATGTTACTATTATTAATACTACATATATCATTGTCGTATGATTTTAGTCGTGCTACATGTAGTTATGTACGACAGGGGAGTGGAATATGATCTACAATGTAGGTTCTGGGAGGTGCGTGCTGGTTGCTCACTTATAAAATGTGTTTTGTACAACTTTCGTGAGATTTAATTAATTTTTGTGCTGTTTTACGTCCATTCGAGCATTTTTCACTCGAGTTCATATAGAGATGTCACCAGCTTAAGGTGATTTGTCACCAGCATAAGACCCTAACATCCCCTTGCGTGTCGTAAGAGGCGACTGAATGCGGCGGTCGTTTGGCCCAAGAACAGTTACTACTTACATCTGACTTGGTTTGAAGCCGCGCCAACATTGAAAATCGAACTTTGGTCTCATGGTTGAGAAGACATATCAACAGTATACTTAAACTCCTGCTTGGCAGTGGTTATAGCCGAGGTCGTGGGTTTGAGTTCCTGAGACGTTAGATTACGTTAGTACCTGCTTTTCGCCAAGCAATTGTCATTTGAAAGTACCAGTTGACCGTCGTGTATGGGTGTTTTTGATGAGACTTAAAACCGTAGTCACGACAGGCATAGGGACGGTAAAGAACCATAACTCCTGCTGTCCTGATCGCCACGCCTAGGTCTTAATTGTGGAGCTTCAACTACAACAGTTGACGTCTAGATGAGTGAAAAAGTTCACCAAGGAAAGTTATAGAAACAAAGAAAAGAATTAACAATTCCCTGACACAATATTTTAAGAACTCTATTCATACTACGTGTGATTTTTGCTTGTTTTTAGAACGTTTTAAACATTGTTTGCATGGGAGGATCGAGTTGTGTACTTTCACTTGTTACCTTACTATAATGCTGATTCTTGGCACCCTGCAAAACATCTAGGACACACAGAAACCTCAGATCTACGCTTCTTTGATTGTGAACAATTTTGTCTTTGATATACATTGATGTCTTTGGCACGTGCGTTTTATGTGTATGTCAGAATGAGAAATCGGCTTGCTCCGTTTACCTGGTCAAGAAATAAGACACGCGGCGGGTGTGACCGGTCGACAGGGGATGCTTACTTCTCCTAGGTACCTGATCCCACATCTGGTATATTCAGGGATCCGTGTTTGCCCAATTCTTAATATGTATTCTTATAGGATTTATGAGATTGACCACTGTTCATTATCTTCACTTTTCATAATTATAGCAGATTTTCAAGTGTTTCAGTATAAGTCTGGGTTAGAATAGGTCCTCAGTACCCTTGCTTTTCCTATAAGGCGACTAAATGGGGAGGTTCGGGTGAGGCCGGGAAAATCGAGGCTCCGTGTCACAGAAGGTGTGGGACGATAAAGATCCGTCTCTGCTCAGGGACCATTAGCGCCAAACATAGACCTAAGTTTTGTAGCCCTTCCCTGGCAATGGCGACGTCTCCATATATTCTATTGTTTATTCACCAATCAAGGGTCAACGGGGGCATGTACAACTAATACTGTTACTGTTCACACTTCTGAACTCCATATATCTAGATGAGAAAAAAATTCTCAAGAGGGACGTTAAGCAACAATCAATAAAACATGTTTCAGACGTCACTTTGTCTGAAAACAAATATTGTCTTTAAAAAATCAAACGACTACCGTTTAGGTTAATTGTTCAAACTTTTTGATTTTACGACGATTGATGTTCAGACAAAATTAAGCAGTTCAAAAGTGGTACTAGAGTGGTGTATATCAATTTTAGAAATCCATTCTATTAGGTTTCTTCCACAAATTAGCTAGAACAATCCATATTTTATTAATGTTGATAATTATCACGGAGGAACATAGAACCACACCTTTTGATGAGTTTGTCGTGATATTGATTGTGAATACAGTCCGATCACTCTCAGATGAATAGGAATATAAAGAAAGAGATTCTGGTCCATGTCCCCTTATACTTTATGGTACCTATTTAATTTAAAGCGTCTTAAGCCTCGTGTTTTCTGTCGATTAATACAAGTGAGTACCCTTTACAGTCAGTACGTTCAAACGAAAAGATTTAATTAATTTCCATATTGCATAAAATACATTACCATATGGACAGAGATCACAAGAAACCAAGTTCTTACAATTTTTTGTTCAACTTCTGTAGCGAATATTAGTATTTATCATTTTCCCTCTGACACCGTCGTACAATAATGTTCTTTTCATATTTGATGTGATATAATTGTAGAGCATATATATTTCTTTAAAAAATTCTCTGTTCTATCTGGATATACATGTAACAGCCGGACATTTAACACCAATAAATCCTGACATTTTTATCTGCATCACAATTGGACAGTTTTACTTTAAAACGAAACTGACAGTTAGGCAAATTTGTGATTATTATTATAGTATCTGATTCAAAGATTGTATACTTGAAGCAAAAATGCAGAGAGTTCCACTCGCATGAAATTTGTTTATTCCACACAAAAGGATATGTTACAAGTTCTTTCCTGTATTGAACCATTACAAGTTGCTATAAAGAATCCAATCTATATATCGGATAAAAAGAAGAAAATCACGGCACAGATAGAGAACTACCAATACATTTAGTACACAAAGATAGGGAAACTGACAATGCGTAAAGGACAGTTTATTTTGCTACTGAATCTCAAACAAATTAAGAGCAGTGACGGAGAAATTGCAAAGCTTCCTATTTGGCAGGTCAAGTTTCGTTATTATATTCACTTTATCAATGCTCTGAGGACCCCGATCTCGATCCATTCTGTATCTAATTTGAAAACATGGCCACTCATAGATGCAGATTTTAAAAATACGGATTCTTAAAAAAAGAAAAAAAACCCACAAAAGTACAGGGATGAAGATAAAACAAAACTTTTCAAAACGATTGTACACGTTTCGGCAATTTGATAATCTGTACCCAGACTAATTACAATGGTTTCCATCCTTGTGACTGCATTTTATCATACATGCAGTGTAGTGCAAAGGTGAGGATAACGAACAGTGATCAATCTCATCAATTCTATACGGAATACAAATTTAGAGTAAGCAAACACGAACTCCTGGCCTGCAGGTTATGAAACTTTTTCTGTACTCATACTCAAACTCGTACTTTGTGCCGATTCATTTATCTATATGCACAGCTATGTACAACTTAGATCAAACTCTAAAGCCTACTAAAAACATCTTGACCAAATACTCCATTTGAGTATAAGAGGCCCAACAGTTATATAATGCAGAATTGTATCGTAATGTTGTGTTTTACTAAATGATATTTTTTCACTGCTCAATTATAGATTGTGGTCGATTTTTTTTAAATTTTGAGTTTGTTTTCAGTTTTTTATTTTAAAAAAATCTTCAATGGGCAAATTCTGAAATTAGGAAATACATGTATTACTTAGTATCTTACGAGTCCATTCCCGAGATCACTTTATTATTATTTTTTGTTTGTTTGTTGTTTGTTTGTGATTTTTAATTCAGTGTTAAAGGGTATCTCCGATCTATCAAATATAACATTTATCGCGGCATTATCATTAATTATATATGAATTGAACGGATGCAGATTAGAGATGAACGAATCTTTGAATTCAAGAGATGGACTTTCTCGCAAGTATGGACATGTACCACATCTGACATATTTAACAGTCACTGCAACATTATTACGCGTCTCTAATGTACATGTAGCTGGACCCAGGATCATAAAAATCTTAAGGGTAAGTCAAAATCTGAATGTTGCAATGAAATGATTATAAAGTCAATCATTCCAAAATAAAATTGTTATTCATCATTGTTTAATCAAATTTCTAGTGTCTGCAAATTAAAAGTTTTTCAGGTCAAAATTAATAAACATTTTACAGATGATTGAAATTTTGACCTAAGACTAAGTTTGTTTCATGATCTCGGGATAGTTTACTATCTAGAATCACGAAACGCTGTCTTTGGATTAAACGCGTAATTTTGTTTCCTTTAGAGGGTGAACATCAACAATTTAGACGGCAACAAGGTGATTTTAATGTTTACACGAACACTTCACCATACTTTCAATTTCTTTTTGCCTGTAACGTAATAGCGCTCATAACAATGATGGGAACTTCTTTGAGCAGATTCACTCGGACGACAGACAAGGAACAAGAATTAAAACGAATCAAACCAAGAAAGCTGTGAGTTCACTATAATGATACCCCCGCTCTGAACTTATTAAACCTGGTCAGTACACGTTGTAATAATTCCAAGCTCCTCGGCAAACAGGAAGTAGATTGTCCGATGAATCTGAAATGCATCCCATAATACACCAAACCTGCAAAATATTCATGCCGAAGAAATCCTTCGCGTAGGGAAACCGTTATAAATCAGTGACCGCAAACAAGAGATAAGGGATGGCTCCTAATGATTAGTTTGTAATATAAAGTGGTCCTTTTGAAGCAAAGCGTCGAAATCGGACGGGATTTCTTGGCATGATGTAGCCTGTGATATAAATAGTTGCTGAAAATTATGTTTCGAAAAATGTGTACATGAGCACTTTTTATGAAAAATTCAAAATTCTCGACAATCAGAAAGAAGATGTCCGATAGATCTGGAAATATTTCATCTATATAATGCAGTGTACAAATTTTTGTGTGTAGATGACGGACGGACAGGGGTAAAACAGTATACTCCCCTATCCTTCGGAGTGGGGTATAATAATCCCGGCCGGGGGAACATTTTGAAAACAAACAAAGGAGCAGAGTTTCAAAGAATATTTGCAAGAAAAGGGAAAACCCATGTATCATTGTTACCATATAATAAATTATGCATGTGTTGTTGACTATAACGAAACTATGTATCTTTCTGGTACACGACAAAACAAAATAAAAGTCCTTAGAAGGCTCGTTGTCATCTTGGTCAGTAAAAAACTTAATATATAATATTACATGTGTTTAATTATAGAATCACGACATGTTCAAAACGCCTAGCTGGTTGTAATGAAACCGGTTGAGTTTTAGTCGGCGTTGTGGTTTTTGTATTGTTTGGACTTAAATTGCAATATTTTAGATATCTAGCCAAATATTGAATCCTCTAATCCTCCTGAATGCTCAAAGACACAAGTAATTCTTGAAATATTTTTCATTAAACTTCAACGCTTTATTCAAACAAAAAAGTTACACTAGTTGAAAATGAGGTAACAAAGAATTTTATGAGGTAACAAAGAATTTTACTTCAATCAATGCAATAGATACTACATGAAACAAAGCACGTGCATGTATATCACGCCATCTGGTGATATTAAAGAAAAGGTTTAAGGTATTAATTTACAGCAGGTGGATTTTTTTTTATATCCGGGAATTTTGGCACTGTTCTACTTAATATGATGTACCAAAATAAGGAATGGGCCATTTTGGTATGAATATTCGCATTCTATATGAGAAGCCAAACATTTTGATGTATAAGATAACGTAATGGTCTCACTAGATATTCTGATGTAAAAATTGATCTAAAGGAACAATTTCAATTAGACTTGGAACCTTAATGAGGCTGAATCATTTGGAATTTCATTAAAAGGAAAATTACCGCTAAGTATTCTTTGATGAGTTTTATCCTATTTCATAATGTCCCACTGGCAGCATTTTCTTATAATCATTTCCCTGTTTGAATTAAACCATTCTTTGGCACCAAGACATTTATTTCATTCGACATCACTATTCCTATCCAAACGTGTCTTGCATGCAAAAGATTTGAATCGTGGATTGATTTACCTTTGGAATATCCAGTTATTAATCTAAGAATTTTTTTTTTAACGTAACTAGTGTAAAATTTATTTTTTGTTGAGCTGGCATGTTTTGTTCTGTATTTTATTTTATTTTTTTATATTTTTTTTTTTGCTTTTTGTTTTTGTTTTTTGCTTAATTCTTCTATTTCTTGTTATCAAAATACTCCCATTACCTCTCTCAGAAGTCGGATCACGAGAACAAACGTATCATCTCGGTTTTGCTTTCAATCCTATCTTCTCAATGTATTCTTCTCATATTTTGATTTCAAGCTGTCCATACTTGCTGAACTATATTTGTTTTCATCACGGGATAATGAATGCTTTGCTGCGGGTTCAATATACTTCTTTTTCTGTATTGCGGTATTGGGGAATAGAAGGTGGTGATTACATGTCCATTGTGTTATCTTACGCATTTTTGAGTTGCCTTCAACAGATAATGTTGGAATTATTTGATGTGTTAGTTATATACCAATCGATTTGGAATATATTGACTATGATTCGGTAGTAATCTCCATAATTGTAAGAGAAGTGTGATATAAAATCACAGAGTCATTTGCTTTTCTTCATTTGTATTGTGTTGTTCCTCGCTAGAGTTTTAATCCATACCTCATTTACTAA
>CAJDSM010017704.1:15131-25583 GCA_903981925.1 Ostrea lurida
CACCAAATATAGGAACAGCTCGCCTGCGCTAGTGCAACAGACTTTATTTTGATATAACCATAATGTACATATAAATGTAAAGGCAAAGATAACGAACAGTGATCAATCTCGTAAGTCCTAAATAGAATACAAAAACAAGAGTTGGGCAATTACGGACCCCTGGACACACCAGAGGTGGGATCAGGTGCCTAGGAGGAGTAAGCATCCCCTGTTGACCGGTCACACCCGCCGTGAGTCCATAGTCTTGATCAGGTAAACGGAACAATCCGTATTTCAAATCAGTGGGTGAAAAACGGCTTAACAATGGCTATGAAACACAGCATACAGCATTGGACTCATATTGATAAACTAAATTGTTATAACGACCATGTGTTACTCTATGCTTCATGCACTTCGTTCAACATTCTACAAATTCAATAGAAAGGGAAATGGTGAAAATGATGACAAACTAGGGTGGGTGGAGGTCTGTTGAACGAAAAGCAGCAAGTTCTCGAATGAACATAAAACTTCAACACGTATACAGGTAAATTCTGTGATTTATTATTATTATTATCATTTTATTCATTTATAAAGCGCAAAATTACATATAGTTTCTATGCGCTGTACAATGTTTGTTCTAAAAAAAACCATGGTGATATACCAATAAAAGATTTGCTGACTAATCTTTTTTTTTGTAAAGCCAATCACCGATTGGCTATAGTACATGCGTAAAAAAAATACACGCTTTACCCGTAACGTTTATAAATAAATTTATTTACTTCTAAGTACCTAAAATTCAGATGTTGTTGATCAGTAAGCTATTTAAACATAACAGCTGGAAATCACTTTCAAGACCTTGAAATGGTCTTCATTGATTTCCATATTTGTTGGATTTTAAAGAGAAATAGTCCTAGAGGGACAAACTCTCAACGCACAAAGTAAACCATCGTGTATTATAGGCGAGTCTTATTTAGTATACCTACCTAATGCATTTGACTGGTTAGTTGTTTGTTTTTTGTCCAGTCAAATATTTTTCACTCAATGAGAGTCACAAGATGTAGGTGAAGTACCACAAATTTTAACCTATGCTAAGCGATTATGGCCATAGTTAGTGGGGTTTTAAAAAAAANGTAGGTGAAGTACCACAAATTTTAACCTATGATAAGCGATTATGGCCATAGTTAGTGGGTTTTTTTTTAAAAAAAAAGATGCCAATGCCTGCCGCACCACGGGACTCCATTTTCAAGGTCAAAACCCATGATTCGCAGTCCTAAATGTCGAGCGTTTTGCGAAGGAGCAACCGCAACTTTAGGTTTGACTCGGTCATGGCACGAACGGAGTTCGAACTCACGATCTCCCCTTTACGAAGGCCTTCAATACACATTGTGATACGTATCTTTAAAATTTTTAACATCTTTTATAATAGGAACTGATGTCTATCCCGTCTGCATAAATAGTTTTCAACAAAAACTTTCAATTTTATACAAAAGTAGTTCATCATTAAAGGAAGACATCAATGATTGTTGCGATTGCGAGGTCAAAGGTATTTTCATTAAGTTTTACTCTTTACAAAGGCAGTTGATCCTGCAGTTGCACATACCAATGCATATTAACATTAAAACTCCTCTCTGTCGTAAAAACATGAATAAGTTAATGATCCATTAGAACTACACTGTAGTACATGTACATTGAGTACTTGTATGTGGATTAGGGCTCCTGTGGGGTTCTGCGTCACGTCATACACTCAATTACAACTCTTTATCTTTTAGTACAAGTGAATACTGACCGAAAAGACAATTTTGAAAGTAAACAAGTACATCCCGTCCAATAAACATTATGCTATTTTGAAATTAGTGTACTAATTTAGATATATGTGGCACTATGTACTTTTACTTGTTTGAATGGCGTTCACAAAAATACGACAGAGTTACGTGTCGCACGTGTTTGTTCTTGGCAATAGATTGGTTTGAACCTGTGGTTACCTTCAGAGAGTCGAGTTTGTAGCCTTTTAGTGTTTTAATTATTCATGGGTTGTTTTTGTACTTTAAATTTCGATTTCTTGCGTTGATGTCTGTTTGTACTTGAGGCTTTGAATAATGAAAATAGTCTTGGTTATCAGTCCTCTCTTTAAGTCTGAAGTTTGATTGAAATGCTAACACATGCCTTGCGGCAGATGCTTTAGACGTGAATGGTATCAGATGGTGTTCTTATAAAGACAAAATGTAATCAATATTTTGCGCCTTTAAATGAATCTAAACTACATTTTCTAACAGTCGAATTGGGTTTCTTTCATGTGTGGTGAGGCCTTTTTATCACAGCAAAAAAAAAAGTTGGAAACAAATACAGTAATTGTTATCAAAACAGAACTCCACATGGTTAAAGATTGCGAAGGTTTATTGGAATTTACTCAAGTTCTCAGAGTGTCTATAAGAAGATTAAATTGTGGTCCGAAGTTCAATGTTTCATTCATCAACCTCTGCACTGGACAGACACGATTTAAGATATTGGACTGGTCATCAATGATCTGATTTCATTTGTTTCAAACCAATGAGCATAATAAAAGCTATATACGAGGAGAGAGTCCGTGATGAAAATTGCATAAGGCCATAAGAGAATAAACTAGATGGCATTGGAAGGAACTAGTGCGTCGAGGGAAATGGCTAGGTTTCTTAACATGATGCTTCTTTAAAAGATTACACGAACCATTGGGTTTCCCTGTATTTTCCGTTCAATTACTTCGAAATTATTATGTGTGTAGGAGTGCATGAGGTCGATTTATCTCATGTTCCATCTTATTTCAATATAATTGACTTAATACAGTATATCCCTTCTACATGGGGTATTGAAATTTGTTTGATCAAATCCAAACCGTGTACTAGTATTACATAAGGGTTAGATGTCCACATGACCGATGAATCGGATTCCATTAATGTCATCAAACTTGTCCTGACTTAACTGAATGATGCCCAAATACATATTATAATACGAAATGCAGTTTTAGTTCACGATAGCAGCAGGTCTGTTGTTTAAAAATCCAATAGGACCTGTACTGGTTTTGTTAAAGACAGACGGGCTATTGTTGGAAATCCCTCAGTCCTGTGTAGGTTTAGGATAGACAGGCGGATTACCGTGGGAAAATATCATAGGACCTGTAAATCTGAAAAAGTTTTCAATAAAAACAGACAGGCTATGGTAAATAAAAAAAAAAACCAAGGGGCTTGTATACTTTTACCAAAATCCATTAAAACTGCAATGTATTCAAAGTTAAGCAATTATTGAGTCTTTTTAAATCAGCGAGTAATATATAGATTCGCATATATGCTCTTCACTTCAAATTTGTTCCTCGTTCTACTTGTCTCTTGAATAATTATTTTATCAACAAGTTTAGTGTTATTGAGTTCTGTCCAGTTTGTTTAGTTTCATTTTTACTTACCTGAACCATAGGTTGAGGAGAACTGATAACAATGTGTGCATCGTCTAATGCAGTTGACATTCACTATTTACCAAGCCCTATAGAAATAAGAATGTGGCATAGGAATAATAATATACATGAGTTTGGTGTGAGCAGTACATGTGCTCTGTATTTTATTTATGATATAAAATGCTTTGAATGTCTCTTCTACTAGTTTCTCAAAGTGAAATGCAATCCTTAAGTAGTAAAGATTCACGTTTTTTGCACTATGAGCCCGACGCCAGGATAATATGTATGAAAGAGGAATATGACTTGGGGGAGCGTTATGACCTGCTGATTCCCTTGTTGGGATCAAGCACTAGCAAGTCAAGACATTAGAAAAGGAGATCATAAAAATTGTCAAAATATTTTAGTCATGTACAAATAAACAAGTTGGGGCATCACCTACAATTCAATTCATAATGACATTTTATACTTACCAAGTTTCATTTTATTCATTTATCGATCAAATCAATGAGCGCAAATGAACTTCAAAATGATACATGCATATATGTATATAAGAAAACAAACTGAATTACAAGGGACAAGAATATAATATGTGTGTATAATATGGATATAAAAACAATGGAAGTATAGTATAATTTCTGCATTTCCGGCTTCACCGTATATTATGTTTTCGTTTTGTGAATTGTACGGTTATCAACGGCATCAGATGTGTAAATACTTTAAACCTTATGTTGTCAGGATTTACATGGAATGGGAAAAATCTTTATCCGAATTTTGGACTTCCTGGCCTTTGAAATCCATGCTTTAATCAAGGGTTGTAAGACGATGCTGTAATAGTTGAGTTCCTCCATTTAAATCTTTTTAGTTCCAGCGATGTTTGATTTGTTTTCTTTTGTTTCTGACATCAATCATTTTGGGTTGAGCAATAATTTGTCGTCTTTCCACACAAATACAATAATTACAGCCATTTCCTGGCAAATCAAATTCATCAATTTCTATTTACATATGCCGTTGAAAACTACTATAGAAAATGTCGTGATTTGCAAAGGATAGTTCATTATACGACTGGGCGATTTTCCGGCATGAAGGAATAGAAGGAACGGAAACAGCGTCTGACAGACCATTGCAAGACATCGTTCATTTTTATGAGCAAGGAAATAGATGTCTGTTGACGTTTTATCTATTTCTTTTGATAAGGTTATACACAAGATTAAGTTCATGCGCCTATTTGAATTTACTTTCTTGCTGTTTGGATTTCCCCCCTTCATGTATAATGAGTGATTTTAATTTTGATTTTTTCTTCAATTATGAAAATATATTCAGACACAAATGATGAGAATTATAAACTCTGTTCAAACTTATCTATTTTGTAATCATTTAGATATTTTTAAAACAATCGTTGACGTACATTTTAACCATTATTGCCAGCTTTTGCAACGCCCTGTCTAATAAACAAGTAGTTTATGTAGCAGTAGTTAGCAATGTCTGAACCGTGGAGTCAAAAACATCATTAAAAAGTCGTAAATATTCCGTTTCAAAAAATATATGGTTAAACCGATGGGTAACTCGTACTTGCTTGAGAATTAAAGGTGAAATTTGAACAATCTTAATGACCCTATAGATCTTACCTCTCTGGCCTATAAATATGATAAAATACGTATTTAAAGTGAAAAATGGTGTGCTTTGGAAGTTTTTATGAAATGTATATATTCATATAATGAGCGTGTGATAGTTGAATATACTTAAAAGTTATTTATGGGGTTTTAATACAGACATGGATATTTGAAAAGAATGTTTAGGATAAATTTGTCGGTACATATAAGAAATAAATTTCACTTTTGAAAATATATGAGGGAATGAACAGCGACGATTATTGCCAACGTACTTTATTTTAAAACTATCTTTGCGTGAGGCTTTGCAGTTCATACGTTCATGTATTTTTCAAAAATGAAATCATTTGAAGTACTTTCATTTCTGCTGGAGTTCTCAGGCATTTGTCGTTCAACTGTCACGCATTCATGACAAAATGACATCATTAAAAATTCTGAAAAAAATGTATCAAAAGCAAAAAACATTAGAAATGTAAATATTTCTGTGTATTCAAATGACAAAAACATGGGCAATATGTAATTATCCTTGAAATGCGTGTAGATACTGATACACTTTCAACTGCGCAGTGGCGGCGGCGCCCCGTCAGCAGTAAAGTAAATACATCAGTTGAAACAGTTTTCACAGAAACTTCTTACAAATACATACTGAGACGTATCTGTAAAATTCCGTAAAATGTTGAATGCCCAGTGCAATAACTCAGCTGAAAGTACTCAACTCGCTTCAAACTTTGACTTGACCTGTAACTCAACGGTATATAACAACATGTAAAAGAGATGAAACAAGAGACCCAAAGACTATAATGCTCACCTGAGTCAAATGATATCATGCATGAATATTATTCAAATTAATCTTTAATATGGCAACATGACACGATCTCTACTTAAAAATTAGTACTAGTAGATCAATATGCGCTCATGTCCGGCTAAAGGTACGTTAAAGTACGTAATGCATATTTCATTGGTTGTTTGGTTAATTAGATCTATGCTGGCTCTTGCTATGAGGTTACTCCTAAATTTTAATAGGAGCGTCAAGTATTAAAGATGGCGGAGAAAGAAGAAACATATGATTTGACATGTGAAATTTGACGCAAACTTATCATTAATAAAGATAATGATAAAGCTTAAAGGGTGGTGGTGTTTTCCCCCTGATTTTAAGTAGAGGGACTGAAGGTCAGTGGTAAGGACTCTGATCGATGCAGGGATGATGGCGGTGTTGCATTCAAAACGTAATGCGGCATAGAATTTTTTTCTTATTGTTTAAAAAAAATAGTGTAATGCATCATATTTTGATTATTAGAATGTGTTTAGAATATAATAATCTCATTCTTATTGTATACTCTTGTCTTTGATTGGTCGAATTCACAATGGGAAACGGAAGTTATTTTTGTATAACTCGGTTTGGTATTAGACATACCTTCTTGAAAACCAGTACCTGGAACTACTTTTCTTTCTTTATTATTTACATCACATCTTCTGTGAAATAGAAAGTCAGTGTGTGGAATAAGATACTTCGGTTTAATATGAAGATTGTTTTTTCGATGTCAAGCGAGACATATTTTAAAGAACACACTTGTACGCAACATTTGCACGCAAGTCACTGTTGTGGAAAATTAAATATTTCGACATTATCTGCATGGTGTTTAAATTACAGAATTCAACTTTTAAAATGATATAGTGAGTATTTGTAAACATAACTCCAATCATTTTCAAATACGTTATGATTTCTCACTAGCAAGGTTGGGGTGTACTTTTTAATTACTTCATCAAATTTGCCCGTTTAAAAAAACCCAATAATAAAAATAAAATGAAACAAAGAGGGAAAAAAATCTGGTAAAATAATAATTTTTTTAAATCACGTCACAGTTTATCAGATGACGTCACCTCACATTGACATCAATCACATGCTTAGATTTTATTGTAGGTCGATATTTTTGCGCAGAATGGAAATATACTTTCAGAGAATTTCTATCCACTAGATAGAATAAAAATATTGGTAAACTATTGATAATGAAAATGTTTTTTTTTATTTTTCATTGGTAATCAATTATTCTAATGAAAAAAAATGTCAAGGGTAATAACTCGCATGTTGATATTTCCTTTACTATATACATGTACATATTATACAATGATTTTCCCAGTATCCACAATTAATCTATATACCTAGCCCCTAAGGAAGAATAAGGATTCGCGTTTGTCCTAGGAAAAACAAGGATCCTCATTTGTACTGAATATATATGCCAGTACAAACTGGGATCCTCGTTTCTCCTAGGAAAAATGAGGATCCGCGTATGTCATAGGACGATCTAGGATCATCCTGAATCCTTGTTTGTCCTGTGACATATATTTTTAAATTAGCAGGGGTTTTTTAACTGTTGACCTAAAAACAAATGTCATTCTAACAAGTGTTTATGTATTTTTATTATTTTGGTGTAATGAAAATGTGATTTTTTTTATGTTCACAAATACCTCTTTTTGTATGTCTAGCATCTAAAAAAAAAAAAAAAAAGGTGGTATTGCATGCATTTTCTTTGGTTGTCAGTTTAATTAAATTATGATATATTGAATAGAAATTAATATTTTCCCCACTTTTAACGTTTAACATATTGATAAGTCACGTGAGAATGAAATAACCTTAATAAGAGCGGCAATGTTGCATGCAAGGGTAATTTCTCTTTCAAGTCGCAAATTATTGTATCTTCTGATATTTGAAGACTTGTTTAATGGGTAGTGTTGAAGACAAAACAATGCAATTTCACGTATTTTCAAACTCAGTCGGAGGGACTTCAAAGTCGATCTCTAAAGAGCAGCGAAATATGCATTGCATGCATAGCCTACACATATTTTCTGTCATATGAAGTTCGTAGCAGATTTCACTTTCAATAACCATGTTTGATATACTTCGTAGAACTAAAATGGCTGTCTTCACTGCTCGACGCTTCGTTGTAGTTGCGAAGCGAATCATTGCGCGGCTTTAGTGATTTGTATCTTTAAACAAAAAGTACTTTAGTCATTTTGTATTAAAGTATGGGGAATGACTTTAATTTTGGGGCATATGTACATACAGGTATAACCTGATTAGGGTCAGTTTAGGCTTTTATAATCCACATATACTTGGTTTGGTTTAATTTGCGCTTTTTTATAACACGTGCGCTTTGCGGATTTTAAAGAATAAATTGACTCAAACCAGGTCATACTCGCATAACATGCCCCCAAATTAAAGTCATTTATTAAATAATTTAATTCTTATTGTATTCTTGTATCTGATTGTTCAAATTAGGGACACACCCCCTTGACATCCAGCATCCGGAACAGCTTTTTATTCTTTACAACGCATCATTGTTTTGGGATTTCCATGAAATAGGAAGTCAATGTGTACATTAAGATACTTTTGTTTAAACTGCAGATTGTTTTCTCGATGTCGAGCAGTTGTACGCAAATTACCATTGTGAAAAAATTCGAAATATCTAGACAGTTTGAATCACAGATTAAAACAAAGGTATTCGATTTAATGATATACCAGGGAACCAGGCTACTATGTTGCATGCAAGGGTAAGTTTTCACGTCGTAAAAACATTCATTAGATTAGACGTCGCAAATTATTGCGTTTTTCTGATATTTGAAGACTGGTTTAATTTGGCTAGTGTTGAAGACAAAACAATGCAATGCATTTCCCATATTTTCTCAATCTCAGTTGGAGCGACTTCAAAGTCTGTCTTTAAAGAGCAACGAAATATGCATTGCATGCATATTCATTTACTTTTACATTAATTAATAGCATTGAAAAGAATGCTTTCAAATGTTTTACATATAACACTATTACCAAAGTCCCCCCCCCCCACGGTCAGAACCCCTACCCCCGGGGTTCACCAAATTTACAATTTAAAGGCCTCCTGCTCATACATCACTATGCATTTGGTTTCTTCCAAACATTTTGCGGTTGTAAAGAGACGATTTTGAAAATTTTCATTTTTGGAATTTTTCCCCCCAAGCCGAGGCGTGCAAGAACCTAATTTTACAATGTAGTACCCTTTTGTCCCAATAAATGCTTCATTGCCAAAATTGAAATAATTGGACTGGTCGAGTTATGCAGAAAGAACGTTAAAAATGGTCAATTGTTCACATTCATCAATGGACCATTTTGCCATCACTTAATACTAAAACCCACCCTTAGGATCATTGAAATTATACCAATTTTATAAAAGGCTCATACTATTCATTCAAATAACCTTTAGTTTCACATTAATATCAATAGCATTAAAAAAGTTGCTTTTCAAATGTTTTATATATAAAACACTAATTTGTACCAAAGTTTCGGCCCCGCCCTGGTCAGAACCCCTACCCTGGGATCACCAATTTAACAATTTTCTGGTAAAACCTTTCCTGCTTCATACAATTCACTATGCATTTTGGTTCTCTTAGACAATGTCGTTAATGTTAAGAGGCCAATTTTTAAAATTGTCACTTTTGGGCGTTTTGAGTTTTTGCCCCACCCCTAAGGCCCCAGGGGCGCAAGAGACAAGAAATTTACAATTTATGTGCCCCTTGTCCCAAAGATGCTTCATACCAAATTTGAAAAGAATTGGACTGGTGGTTATCAAGAAGTTAAAAATGTTCAATTGTTAACGAACGACGGACGACGCCGGACGAAGACCAATTGCAATAGGTCACCTGAGTTTACTCAGGTGACCTAAAATCCAACTTCATTAAATTACTTATAAACCTCGTTACAATACTGAGGTCCTATCGCCCACCGTATTTTCGTTGATATCGTACAACGCATCGATATCGTCATGCTGTCTGTCAGAAAAAAATCGCCAGTAACACCGCATGATAGTGTACAGCAAGCAATGTTTCCGAACCTCCGAGTTTCTACCTTAATCAAGTTTTGACAGCTTATGGTGAGTCTGAATCATAATTACAATCCCCTGTTATAGTCAACACCTTGTTCGTTGACAACATATTTACATGACAGTTATGCGAGAACCTTCGACTTTTGCTATTGATTCTTTTTGAATATGGCCGATTATAACCGTATCACTCGAGCAGAATTATATGCGATAGACTTCTTGGGGTTTTTTTTTAATTCAAATAATTTAATATTGAGTTGGGTTTTTTTTTATTTGTTTTAGACCAAAAATAATGAGATATTTCACACAGCAGAACATTGTGCAAGAAGAAACCGATATGGAACAGCTATGTCTTTTTTTTTTTGACTATTGAACAATAATTTTCAATATAAAAATTTTCAGATGATATCAATTAGATAAAAATAATATAGATATAACCATTGAATGATTATTATATATATGTGTATTTTCCTTATTTAATCCTGTTAACACGCAACATTAACAGATAAGTTGAATGCCTGCTAGTAAACAAGAGTGTCATAAATTCTATAAATAATACAAACTGGCATACACAGACCAGAGGTGGGATCAGGTGCCT
>CAJDSM010017706.1:8257-24482 GCA_903981925.1 Ostrea lurida
TAATAGAATAGACATGATATGATATTGCACAGACTCTAGCTTATAACACTGCATAAAAACGAGAAGTATAACAGATATTTACAGAAAGTATAACTCTTGAAGTCATTACAGAATATATATCACATGAAGTAATATGCTAGATAACATGGATATGTACATGTACAATCTCAGATCATTTTATTTTTTAAATTGCAAAGCGGCAAATTGTATACAGAACTACATGTACCATTGAGCTAGGTCATTGCATAATATAGTACAATACGCTTATAGCGGAGTGCTGAGATTGAACAATGTTGACTCAATGTAAATTCGTTATATCCAGTATGTTCATCATTTATTTTGAAATTAGAGGGTAAGAAAGAAAATCACTTGGCTGAAATCGTGAATTCCTTATGAGCGTGTTTGCTGTATTTTAAATTTTCCGTTACACATTCTACATAGCACAAGGCAGAACACTGAGAGGGAAAAATGCAAATATCAAATAATGCCCTTTGACTCCAGTGGAAATAAGTGTGTGGGCTTTTTTTTTTATTAGTAAACCCATGGTGTAATTTGTGTGAAATATTGTAACTTGAATAATTTAAATAGCCTAAACGCCTCTAAATTTATTGCTAAAATTGAGTTTTATTTCAAGTAAAATAGGCCATGCCCCTTCACCCTAAAAGTAATACTAGACACTCTTTTAATCATTTCATTACAGCATTCCATGATACAAATACGAAGTTCAAATTCTTATATATTAGTAGTTATTTTCGATAATCCATGTACAAAACCTTTCGTATCGGAAATCAAAACTTTCGACCAAAGGCTCAATCTCGAAGAGATCAGTGCATTTTGAGTAGAAAGTAATAATTAAAACTGTACTACTGTTTCGCACCAGAACTAGGAATAATGGGATTACGAGATGTTCCATTCAAATACACTGCTATGGATTACACTAGTTTTACTCCAAAAATGTTTTATGCATCACTTGTTTCTGTAACTGTAGTAAAATATCCAAATCTTTAGACTTTAATCTTTTTTCCAAGTTAATAGGGATATAGTTTGTCTGGCTTTGTCGTGATGGGTTTTCAGAATTGAAATATATTTACGTATAATAAAAAGGAACTCAAAGAAGTGAAAAAAATCTGTTAGAAACCAACTAGCTACATGCAACGCACTGTGGAAATGCGAACTCCCCCATGTTACAACTTAAAACAATACATATTTTTGTAGTACATATGAGGTTATTTGACCCTATGACCCAAAAAGCGAACCCTCACAAAACATTCTTATTGTGCATACTGCTCTAATTATCATCATAGAGAAACCAAATATCAATTAGAAATTATATGAACTATGTCCTTTGACCCCGTCGTTCTATGCACAATCCATGGTGTAACTACAGTCGTTCGATCTCTCATTATTGCTTTAGTCACAGCGCCCATTCACCCCAGAACCGGAAGCAACCCAGGCATTGCTTTTCTGATACATTGTTAAACTGTAGAAGACAAGAGAGAGACAGACAGACAGAGGGTGGGGGAGGTACATTTTCAAATTGTTCAAAAGTTAGTATTACGCCCAACTCAACCCACATCACAATCATACTAGTGTGTAGAATTAACCTTGTGTGAGCTAACCAATCACAATGCACAACCTGAGTTTTACAGTGTGACTTTTATTGCTTATCCAATATCACAAAATCTACTATTTACAGGCTCTACAGTGATGTCATCTGTGACTGTTACACAATAAACATCCTGTGACTGAAATTATCTAACTTACAACAAAATTGGCATAGACAAGCAAATATATACATCAATGTGTCAATCCGGCGTGTATTCTGCCGCTATTCTCTTAAATAAACCAATAGAAGAACGAAGAATCCAGTAATCAATTAGATATTAGGTCGACTCCCCCAACACCACATTTCTCATAAGAAATCAATTTAATGCCCCAAACAAATAACCTCGTGGGCTCTAGTTATTACACTTTGTCGTCTGATAATCAAAGGCAGAAATGATAAGGACCAATAATCTTTTAGAACAGCATGTGGTGTTGCGGGATAAACAAAAAATATTTACCTGTCTTGAAATGTAAGCGAAATTTCGTTTCAGATGAAAATCTGAGGATAACTCGGTAATCCTCGCCCGCTGTCATCTTTTCTGATCTTCATTCAAACATCACTTATATTTTCAAGACAGGCATCTTGTACTTTATATAGATACAAAGTTGCAATAGTAAACAGCCACAACAAACGGCGAGTTCATATCACAGTATGAGTATGAATAATCACAAAAATGGTGTAATTAAACACAGAACTAGCTACATATGTAAAACAAAAGTTAATATTCAACATTTCATTGAACAACAATAAAATGCTAATTGGACGAATTCGCTGAGTTGCTATAATCTTTGATGGAGAATCTTACGTCCAATGACAGATCGATACTCTAGAATCAGCCGTCATGGCGTTCACTGGTGCTCGATATTAAACAACGTATACTTGGTTTTATTACCTGGTTTTTGGGATTGTGCACAGCAACTATTGGGTTGGGGGGGCCTCCACCCGCGATCAGTGCTGACCAGACACGACTTCCTCTAAGTTGATAGAACGCGTAGGTCAGGACATGCGTGCCTGGGTGATCAACTGTTTGAACGTCATCTGTGCCAATGTTGTTCCCCTTCTACGTTTGTCTCTCCGATTTCCCGAAGCTTAACATTTGTGTCTCGCACGAATTTCTTCTGTTGGAGAAGACCGCCATCTAATCCTCGCGTACAGTGAATGCCTTTTATACTGAAAAAATATTCAAAGATTATAACCATTTTAATTCGTTAGTTCTTAAACAATTCAATTTGATTGGTCGTGAGCAACAAGTTATTTTTCTTATGTTTGCCAAGTGGAGAATCCAGCAATCAGGCTCGGATCAATCCATCAACTGGGTGTAATAGAAAGGGCAAATTTAAGAAGTTGGTAATACGATGGTATCCCTTGAACACACCTAGGGAGTGGGACCAGGGCTAGAAAACATCCCCTGAACACACAGAGAGACTGGCTTATCTAGAAAAAACAGCCCTCTTGATGCAGTACACCAGCTAGGTGGTACCTCAGTGGAAAACAGCCCTGCCCTGAACACACACCAGGGTGGTATGAGGAAACATCCCCTGAACACACCAGAGGTGGTATCAGAAAAACAGCCCCTGAAACACCAGGTTGGCAGACCGAAAGGCAAGTGTGTATCAGAAAACAGCCCCTGAAACAGCACCAGAGGTGGTATCAGAAAACAGCCCCTGAACACACAGAGGTGTGGATCAGAAAACAGCCGTGAACACACGAGGAGGTGGATCAAGAAAACAGCCCGTGAACACCAACAGAGGTGGGATCAGAAAATACAGGCGCTGATCACTGGACCCAGAGGTAGGTATCAAGAAAACACCTCCCCTGAACACACCAGGTGGGCATCAGAAAACACCCCTGCTGACAGGTCACGTGACAGGTCACATCCTCCGTGCAATGTAAATCCTGCATTTG
Organism: Ostrea lurida; assembly: GCA_903981925.1. Taxonomy (NCBI): domain Eukaryota; kingdom Metazoa; phylum Mollusca; class Bivalvia; order Ostreida; family Ostreidae; genus Ostrea; species Ostrea lurida. Next base: position 11,769 of record CAJDSM010017706.1, read on the forward strand.
GCTATAGGAACGCCATACTTAACGTAAAAAGAAATGGCTTTGTTTGGAAACTCATCCAGAACATAAAGCTTATTAAACATCTTAGTTTTCAAAAATTTGAAAATAGGAATAAGTCGTTCACATGTAGTGTATGCTAATTAACACAGGAAGTACCGGAGTTGATTCTGCAGGTTTTAGTGGATAATAACAGTTATCTGCCCATGCATTGCTTTTCTATTTTGCACTACCAATATATAAAAGAGCGACATTTATTTCATAGGATGCATCATAATTTGCAAAACGCAAAATGAGTTGACGTTTATTGGTTATAGTCCATCTATAAGATTTCAATCAAAAGCAAGTGACTCATTATCCATGGTCATTGAATCAGTACGAAAATTGTGTTGTACCACTATTATATTGTGCAAATACACTTTTAACAAACCATTTACAGCAAGCTTATGTTATATCCTCTGTTACAGTACGTTTGCAACCCAATTTCATTCCCCTAAATACCAATGTAAATAAGAAGCGTGTAGTACTATACTTCTTCTGTTTACTGTAGATAAACCTTTGACTTGAATTGGCCTATAGATCTTATTATTGTCTTGTTTTACGTCCCGTTCGAATGAATTTATTACACACTCAGTCAAACTTAGACCACTCCTTAGCGCTCAGGGCGTAGCAGTGAGGGTTCTTTTGCGTGCTCAGCGCTGCGACACGGGGCCTCCGTTTTTAAGGTCGTATCCAAAAGACCCGTCAACTCTCGCTTCTAAAATGCCGAGCGTTTGGCAAAGGAGTAGATTTATTCTCTCAACACTCACGAAGCAAACAAAATATACATTGCTGTTTTGAATAATTCTAATCACTTCCTAAATAATCACGTCCGTAGGTCTGACCGCGTTCTTTTACAGAGCGGGACCTCGAACTCACGACCTTCGGTTGTTGACATATCCAACGCTCTAAAGAAATGAGCTACCGAGACCGATCGATAAAGGCCTTTGAAAGATGCCATTGCAGTATAAGAAATAAAGTCACGATAAACTTTTGTGCCGCGCAATCCACGTGGTTTGTTCCACACCACCATGATTTTGTCCACACCACGTGATTTTGTCCACATCCACGTACATTTTGTCCACATGCCACGTAATTTTGATCCACATCCACATGATTTGTCCACATCCACATGATTTTATCCACAATCCACATGATCTTGTCCACACCCACGTAAATTTTGTCCACATCCATGATTTTATCCACATCCACGTGATTTTGTCCAACATCCACGTGATTTTGTCCACATCCACATGATTTTGTCCACACCCACGTAATTTTGTCCACATCCACGTGATTTATCCACATCCACGTGTTTTGTCCACCATCCACGTGATTTTGTCCACAACCCACGTTGATGATATCTGACAAGTATAACTACCACTCCAATAAACCGGCGTCACTCTGATTGAGCGTGCAAATTTTTGTCACTGATTTCGTCATGGTTTGAATAATTTAGGAGAAGTTGGATGACCACACTACGCATTCTCTCAATATATTCGGTCACCGTGAACAAATTAAACCACTGTTTCAATGAAATCTGTGAGAAAGGAGTAGGACCATGCAAAGGTGGAAAATGGCACTGTGAAATGGTCAAAATGAAAAGTGTAGTTTCAGCAAATTATTTTCTGCACAAATGATAGTCCATGTATGATAGTTTATCAGGGTGCAAAAATCTTCGGAGTTTAGCATTGGTGTATCTGAGATAAACTGTCCCAAACATCATGAAAATACAAGAGTTTGCTTATAAATCACCAATTTCTGTGATAGAATGTCCGAATTACAAATGGATCATGAATGTTATCAAAATTTTAACTTTTAACTGTCAAAAAAATTAAATTGGCTCCAAGTCTGTTCTCTGTAAGAATTTCGGACTTTTCATCACAAAAATGTGGTGATTTAAGCAAATTCTTGTATTTAGTGATCTTCCACGATGTTTAAGGCAGTAGATATCAGATACACCAATGTAAAACTCCAATTTTTTTTACCAGCCTGATAAACTAATCGATGCACAGACTATTATTTATTCGTGCAGAAATATATTTGTTGAAATCTGACTTTCAGTTTTCATCACTTTCACAAGGCGATTTTCACCCTTCGTGCAATACTCTTGATCAAGCGAAGTAACGAAGCAATTATTAGTCAGAAATCTTTCCAATAACAGTGCCCTTCGCTTGATTATGAGCAAGCATGCAAATTTCACTTCAGTGATATGGCCGTATGGGTTCTAAGGTAGCTCTACCTAACCAAAGGTTTACACTCTTGACTTAAGGACCAACGTCACAAAGATGGTGATTTTAAGGTGGCTACACCAAACCTGATCTGTGGAAAAGTCTTCTCATAGACGCATGGTATGAATTTTTAAAATACTATGAAATACGATTAAAATATTAATTATTATATAATCATAAAAAAGGTAGAAAATATAAGAATATTGTACCGAAATACATTTTTCAAAAATCATTCAGGTAATATGAACAAAAGTCCCTAGCGGATTTGAAACTGTGGAACCTGTGATATTACCGAGCGGTTTTATACCTACTGAGCTACTGAAGTTATAACCAATCAACACATTAATTTCCGAACTAACAATTTCACCAAAACATATTTAAATCGTCATTTTGTGACGTAATAAGCCTTAGTGTATGGGCGCACCTTAAATACTTGTGAAATTCGTTCTTTCATCAATTTGTTATATTTCACCGCCATCTCAATCCAGTCAAAGCATCGAGCTGGTAACCAGACAGACCCGAGTTTAATCCGCCAGAGACATTTATTCATATTACTGAAATAATGTTTTAAAATCATGTTGGGTTTTATTATCACAAAATGCAAATGTCCGCCTTTTTGAATACATGTTTTATTATCATCAATCTTCTTTCATAATCAATTCATTTCGTGCTTGTTTTGTGAAAAACTCTTTAAAGGTGTAATGAACCACCTTAAATTAATGTGAGTTTGAATGATTCTATTTTGTAATTGGCCGCTGAGAACATTACGTAAAACTATTCTTAGCTCGCCGAAAAATACAAGCAAAGGTGACACACCTCCAATAAGGTATTATGATACGTTCCTCCAGTTCGCGCGAAAAGAGCATTCAAGTACAGGCAGAAGTAATACAAACGACACACCCGAGTCTAAAATTTGTCTTATGGTTAATTTATTAGTACAATAACTGAAACAGAAATAAATATACATGGTATAATATGCCCTATAATACAATTGATTTCAATTTTTGGATCAACATTAGGATACATAAAAGCCATTTGCAACAGCAAAATGTGTAAAACTCTCCAATTCATATCAAAAAATAAAACCATGCCCGCATGGTGAGGATATATAGGTATCTAAGCAAGGAAACAGCATGAAAATATATGGCTCTGTATTGAAAGAACGATAAACCAATAACATTTTCACTACATAACAACATTCTTAATTCGAAATATTTTCCATAATTAAATGGTGTTAAAAAATATCATCTACAATATGTGCGTAAACAAACGAAAATTTGATTTTTCCCTCCGTTAGTGAGGACTGGTTCATCCCACCTTAATATCCCTTGACGTCATGCCGTATCATGAAAAAATAAAAACGTGTTTGCTGCCTGGTTTGGAGATTAACAAAATCACTCCATACCCATCGTGAATATTGGAAAAGTAAAAACATAATTACAATACACTACATGTGTCGGTGTTAACACAGAAACAGCATTTAATGCAACATTATCAATTCTGAGCAAACAATACGTCAGATTTGTAATAATGATATACAGGTACTGTACACAAGACAAACAAATGGATATAAAATTATTACATGTACTGAGCTCCTGGCGTTATAACAATGGTTATAAACTGAGGATTANTAAATGGGTATAAAATTATAACACGTACTGAGCTCCTGACGTTATAACAATGGTTATAAACTGAGGATTATTATGAACAAATTAAATGAGGAATATGACAAGTGGCTGAAATGTACTAACAACAACCTGTAGGCGTTTGATATTGATGGAATGTTTGATAAAACAATATATGTTAATATTTGTCCATTCAATGCTACCGTATTACGAGCACCCGGCTATATAAATAATCTGTACGAATAACGTTCTGCGTATCATTAGTGCGTTTGACTACAATAATTACTAAATACACATTATCAAAAACAACAAATATAAAAGAAAAAACTGGCCTTTAGTATAAAATCACAGTGATGGGGTGGACATATACTGCACTGTGCGTAACAAGTTAATTTTCTGGACTCCAGAATGAAGATCCCGAATTGTCTCTGACACTATATTCACTATTTAGTTTTTGGTAGCACTGTTGAACACGTGGTATAAATTTGCATGAGTTCACAAAGCATCAATATTCATTTCCTCTAGAATCGTCGGGAGGATCGGCGTGTGTGGCACTAAAGCGACAGGTGGACTCTGGGCCGCTGACGTCACCGCGGGTATGGAAAATCCAGGGTCCACAAAGACGTCATTTTCTCCCTCCTGGCCGTGGGCAGCCCCCGAGTCCTGAAGCAATGACAAGAACGACACGTTATCCCCCAGCTTGTGCATGCTCTGTGATGTAGTTGTGGGGACCAGGTTTCCTCCTGCCACGTGAAATGTCTCTAAAGCTGTTGAATTAATGAATGAATCCTTATTTGGTGCACCGGTAACAAGTCCTTGAGCCCCACAGGCCTCAACAAGGGGAGACAACTGATTGTTCAACGGAAGCTGCCTGTCTGACATAGTTCGTCCTTGGACGTGGATTTCATAAGGAGAGTGAATGTTACTAGACAATGAATCGGTATAGTTTGAATACGTCACGTGACAGTCTCCTGATGAATTGAATGATGAAAACAGATCTATGGAAGGATTTCTGGTCGTCTGGACTCCGCTGAAACATCCAATGTCGGAGATAGNTTGAAAACAGGTCTATGGAAGGATTTCTGGTAGACTGAACTCCGCTGAAACATCCAATGTCGGAGATAGGCTGGCGGTACATATCCTCAGTTATTTCCGGAAGTTCGCCGCCACTTGTGATCGCGATTGCGCATTCACTTGCTGTAGTCATGGGAACAAATGGCGGACTCGAAGGTTCCACTTTATTCTTCATATTTGCTAAGTCTTTCAATAATTTCTCAGGGAGTTTGCCTTGGTCAAGATCTATGCAGTACTGTTTGTACTAAAGACAGTAAATAATAAGAAATATAACCTTTGTTAAGTTTAAAATCTAATTACTGGGGGTTTTCAGGTTATACTGAAAATGAAGACGTAATCATTCAATTGATTCTACATTTGAACAAGAACATAAAAGGTAAATGCTGGGTGATCTCAACCTAAATACAAAATTACCTTGAGTGACCTTTGCCTGTTAGTCATTTGTCTATCGTTTATTTGAATACCTATTCAAAACTTGTTGAAATAAGTATTTTTTTCATATTGAGTATATATTCAGAATGGCCTTGACCTTTCAAAACGACCTTGAAAGATTTCAATGATATGCACTATTGTGTTCCGAGTGACATTGACCTTAACAAAATGACCTTGACTCACCTTTTATTTGTGTGATATACTTTTTAGTGACTTGACCTTTGAAAAAAAACCTTGGTCAGAAAGTGCCCTGTTCCAAGGAGTGTTTGTGTCAGATCAATTATTATCAATCTATATGATGGTTTAAAAGATGGAAACAAACAAAAAATAACTGTTGAAATAACGGAACATTGAATTGTTCAGAGTGACCTTAACCTTACTAAACCTTGATTCACACAAGCCATTGTCTCAATGAACATTTGTGATAAGTTCCATCAATTGTAAGAGAAAAGTACAGATCTACAACCTCAAAGGTGTTCTCAATAATCATTATTTCATAACCTGAAGCCTCCAAATAACAGTGTGTCACTTTGCTTAATCTTAGGCGAAGTTTCTCGTATCCCCGGACCCCGTAAGCGCGGTTAGCGACGATACAAGATCAAGATTTAAATGAAAACAGGTGTTTAATTGGCTTGAAATGACCATTCACAATGCAAAACAAAAATATCATACATGCTTGATATTGACAATAACGGACCATTCGGTGATCATTGACAATTCACGCGTGATCATTTTCACGAGATTCTCGCTCGTTCCGAACGACACGCTGTTTCTGGACAGACAATACTTCCTCATTGATACCATAGTTCAGTCTCGACAATTTCAGATCATTTTCACCTCAAAAACAAGCGTAAGACGTGATTGGGAGCATCTCTGAGATCGAGATTGTACCAGCAAGGAAACTCCCACTGATCGATAACTTCTGGCGGAACGTCAAAACGAGGGCGTCATGCATTGTCGTAAACAACAACTTAGTTATATCTGGCCTCCTGACCGGAAAAATTTAATGCATTTGTTCTGGTAGTAAAACAAATGAAAGTAAAACAGATGGACTCGTAAACAATATTTAGCCGACGTGATTTCTTGGAAACAATAAGGAATATGATTACGATTTGTCAATTAAATCAACACAACGTTATCCGCCTTCGCTAAATAGAACAGTTAATTTTGTAATATCGCTGACATTTAAACCCACCGAAAGGCTCCCGACACCCTCGGCTATCATGGTCTAAGTGCATGTGTTCACCTCTCACCGCGCGTCAGCGGGACAAAGCGTCACGCGGGTAAATTCGAGTACGACTCGTGCTTCTCTGTCAGTTTTTGACTTACAGTGTGAATCATTAAAATAGACAATGGTTTCAGAGACAAACTAAGGAATATGCTACTGATAGCTATGCTATTGTGTGCTGCGTGTGTGGTGGAAGGGGGGGGAAGGCGGAGGGGGGGGGGGAGGGGGGGGGGGGTCGGGGGGGGGGGCCAAGGTGGAGATGCTACACCTGTTGATGTGGTCCAGCACTGGGACAAAAAGTAGGATATTTTTTGAAATTTTGCGCCAAAAAATTGCCGATTTAGTAGAAAGTGATCTGCGGGGAAAAAATTAAGTACTCTTGTAGAGAATCGAACCCGCTCAGTGGTCAGAGATTAATGGCCTTACCTACTGTTAGCTAGCACTTCATAATGTTTTCTAATAGTGCATGTCAAAGTCATTATGACGGTGTAGAATGAAACACCTTAATAGACCCCCCTCCTCATTCTAAAAAGCCTATCATCGCCTATCCCGGGAGGTTCTCAACCTATGCTTAGGGTAACAGACGTACAGAGGATTTATCAAAAACACTCCCTACTAAATAGCTTCTATATTTTTTAAAACCATTACATGTTCATATATTTTCCGCTGAAAATTATTACCACTATCGTAAACGTGATATACAAAATTGTGGCCTGTTAGGCTGTTTAATCAGCAAGAACTTTGCTGACCCATGCAAGTAATTTTTAAAGCCATATTCATTTTCTGAGCATCCGGGAATGTAGAAATATCGCGATGAAAAACATAACATTCTCATGATTCCTTTGTTATTTAATAGGAAGATAGGTTTCTCTGGTTCTGCCTCTAAATAGGCCACATCAACACACAGATGATAGTTGCATGGATCTAGAGGCATGTAAAAATTTAGAAGGGAAAAATATTAAAAGAAATAAAACCGAATGAATTTCAGGAGATACAATCACCACACATGATGAGCTATGCGCAATGTTCAAATTTCAAATATATATTAGTCCATTCATAATAGTAAGAATGGCGATGTCAAATGATCTACCACCATTGATATCACAAAGATTGAAGAAGAATCGCATCCCATTATCATAAAACCAGTCGGCACGTTCGCGTATACCAAGTCTGAAGATATAGGAAGAACCCCCCCCCCCACCCCCCCCCCATCGGAGGTCCTTCTGTGTGACATCTTTAGAAAATGCGATCTACATCTCACCCTCAAAGTTCTTCTCTCAGTTGAAGATCGCTTGAGTTCCCTGTTGCTACGATCCAAATCCTCAAGATACTGGTATCATTTCAGCTTTTGTACGCGCACGACACTTCACAGTTGCGCTCTGAGTGGCCTTCCTTTCTTAAGTTCATACTTCACTTCCACCATTATTGCCAAACCGCCTCCGGCTGGACCCCCTGCGGCGCCCCGCCTCTGAGAGTCTATCTGTCGCCACTTTGTTTCAAATATCCTTATCTCAGATAAAAATACCAATTAATATTACACAGAACAGCTCAAGAAATACTTCCATCTCAACGGATCTCTCGTCATCTTCTCATTCTCTCCTGTCGTCTCCTCTCTCTCTCTCTTTCTCGTCTCTTCATGAGAAAAACAAATGATTTACATGCCTCGAAAAACTAACATAAAAGGTTCAACCTTACACTATTGCTGTTATCAAAAACTATAACAGTGTACTGTACGCTAGAACGTACTTGGTTTTTATATAATTTTCAAGAAAATCGCAAGATGTAGGTCTTAAACTCTTTCACGAGGAACACTAGTAAGACCAAGGATCATCACTATAACATGATCAGAAAATATTGAATGCAATGTAAGCATGTAATGCATGCATTATTAATTCTTTCTGTGCGTAACTGAATAACAAGAATCGTTCTCGTCCAACACGTTGCTTAAAATCAACTTTCATCAATTAACAACTTTCTCATACTCGAAAGAGTGCTAACCAAGACATCTTGAAACTTCTTCCGCTAATTTTGTATAACGTTTTACAATAAATGCATGTGGTATTAATTTAATCAAATGCATAAGTTACAAAACTTTATCGGGAATGCTTATTGCAGTAAATTCTCTAAGAACGGTCTAACTCTTTGGCCCTCGGGTAGTTGCGTTTATTTCGACTTTCGAAATATTACAAAAGCTGTGATATATGCTCATCAACTAGCACAACATACCCATTTTCATTTCCGAAATCATACCCTTCACATATATTCGTAAAACCATTTTTACATACATGTTTATATCTTCTCATAATATATACAATGCAACACACCTCGGACACTGCCCGGGTTTCAACGGCTTACGCAAATCGTTCATATTGAACGTCCTACTTTCACTATACAGTTCTTAATTGTAACAATCTCCATTAAACACCATTCCAAATCATGGATCACAGTGATTTTTTTAAATCCCCAAAGTTAAGCTAAGTTATGAACTTATGGACAGTCGTGCACTAGACATGCTAAAAATCCGTTTTTCATAACGCAGTAGAAACGGGGTCTCGTTAGCTTCAATGTTGTAGAACAAAAACCACCTGTAATGGCGTACTGCAGGATGGACAGCTAGCGAGCAGTTTAAAGCATTTACCTGCATAAAACCAGCAAGTACTACACGAGTCTGCCTCTGCCCTGGGACTATTTCTCTAAGTCTCAATCATTAGTAGAGACCGTCTAATCACTTTCAAAAACTCACTACAAATTGACTTCAGTAAACGTGGGTCGAATATTTAACATCTTGTTTGCGCCTCGAACACCAAATTCGAAACGAAGGCATGATGTGTTTAGTCATATGAGTTCGCTATTTTTAGAACGCTTGCTGTGACGTAACAATCCGTTCGTGTTTACTCGGATTCGGAACGTGCTGGTGATGATCTGGAAAACGACTGAATGACGCACTGAGTCGGAAGTTTATTCCCACTGACCAGCGGAAGGTTTGGGCGGGGGGGGGTATTTATTTTTTTTTTTCTCCATAACAATTCATATTACTTGTGGGTGGGGGTCTCCAATAAAACAAATAAATTCATCAGGCACTTGTGCTTAGTGCTGATTAGGTTAATTTTTATTCAAAGGGGGGGTGGCGGGTGTCAAATGTTGCAGGTGAGCCTATACCACACTCACCGGGTGATCAAGAACCGAATCTTTCTATTGTGCATGGAGTACCCTCCAACAGGACCCTCTTATGTTATCCAATGAATATTCCCCATACTTCTCTGTTACGTTAATAGTATATGCATTGTACGGTTATGGATCGGGACGATGAGACTTCGAAATCGGTCTTTCCTGACCCCCGGGAGGTGAAACCACATGGCTGTTTATCGTCCGCTTCGTCTTTAGTCCTAGAAGTGCAAGCAGACGCTCCTGCATCGCGACTCTTCCCTCGTCACAAGCATGTGCTTGATCCCTGTGTAGAGAACTCCGACCTGGTTGGTTAAATAGATTGTCTCATTAGACTCCTCCTCGAATTATTTAGTGCGCTCGCCGCTCTTCTGTCATTATCTTGCGTTGCCTGCCGCACTTTACAGGTATCTTCAGCTTTAGTCTACGTGCCTGCGTTTTGTACCTCTACACCCACCAAATACTGGTGATAAGCGGCGATAATATCGTCCATAGATTAGCGCGCCTGTGTTCGTCCTTACGCACATGTAACCCTTGCAACCCTCTTGAATTACTACAAACAACGTTCTCATTCTCTCCGCGCCTGTCTTCCGGCTCCAGAAGAATAAACCTTTCACACATTAAAGCGTCTCGGATGTCTATATAAAAGCGCCTCCGTTGTTTTATAGCATTGTTTGTTTTTAGCCGTCCATACAATACTTTTACTATGCTACTCCTGCACATCTCGACGTCATCATTCAGCTCTGACCGGCTTACTTGGCCATGGGTCATATCCGATAGTGATCACACACCCTCATTTGCTTTATTTTGCAGTTTTCTCATGCGATTAAAGTACATGTCCCGATCGCTCCGTGCTCGACTTCTTGTCAAGCTATCGTTCGGATCGTCCTGTTATACATATGACTCGAATAGATCATCTTGGACCTCAGAAAACTCGAAAGTGCTGCTGCTATCGTGAATTACATCGTAACCATTTTAGCGCCTGCGTTATAATTTAACCTTTTCATGTGTCAATAAAGAAAAAAAAATCAGGAAAATCAAGGAAAAACATCTTTTTATCAGCGTGGTCTCACTACTAGCGATTTTATGTATTTCTCGAGTACTCCTAATCAATAATATATGCACTTTCTCACATTTCGAGTACTCAGATTACTCGCAGAATTTTCCGTAAAAAAAAAATAAATAAATAAATAACAAATATAAAGAAAAAATTATATATAAATTAAAAATAAGGTAGCAACAAGCACCCCACCCCCTTAGAACTATGGTAATCAGTGTGCGATATAATTATTATCAGTATAAATTAATGTTGGTAATACACTATGCGCATTGGAATTTCACAGAAGATGACCAGGCGCATATATCTAGAGATGCCAGGGGTGGTGGTGTGGGGGGGGGGGTCAGATAATTCAGTCTACCTGCAGAGAAACATAGTGTTTTAATTTCTGAATGTGACATAAAAGGCTTTGAACATATATAAGATAAACAGTCGAAAACGTTCATTTTAGATTTTGGTTCAGCTCCACGGAGGAACTGAGCATTTTCCACGAATTGAAAACATTAATTTGTATTAGGTATAGATGTTTTCTAGTATACGGTATCATAAAGAAAGTTCTATGAATTAACGCATTGAGTGTATTAATTAAAGAAAAATAATAAGCGTTTAGACTCTCCAATATTTGGTATTTGTCATGAACGTTAAACAATTGATGGTGCAAACGGGGGATACATTCAGACGTGGTTGTCCTTCGAAAGATCAGAATTTTCCTGCAGCAAAAAAAAAATTGAAGACTTTTTGGATTGCATCTATGATTTATCAACAAACTTTAGGGGGGGGGGGTGAAATTTCATATATCACACTAATTAATTATTACTTACCCATTCAGATAGAGAGGAATTGTATGGATTCCATGCAATGAACGATTTGTAATTAAGAAAAGTAGGAGATAAATTCCATTATATATTAAAGAATGGTCTGCTTTTCGACAGAAATAAACAAAAATAAAAAATAATGTATGTATAATAGTATATTTTGGTACTAAGTACCGCAGGCCAAACGTTTTTAAGTTTCAGGACTGCAGGTGTTATGTCAAACCCAAAAATATATTTAGAGAATTTTAGTGCATATATATAACTGAGCTGCCTTCTCCAAGCATTAACAACAACAACAACACACACACACACACACACATGTGTACACTTATGATAGTATGCACTCTCGGTGATGACGATGATGATGATGATGATGATGATGACGATGATGATGATGATGATGTGTACTTTATTATAGTTTGATCCAATATAGAATCCTTAATCTTAAAAGAATGCCGATACATAAATCTCAGCCACCCACGCGTATACACACAAATGGGAAAATATCAATGTCTGCATGTATGGTAACGTAATGAAAATTGTAATACGATATAAAAAGTCGATCTACGATTTTCTTTCTCATAAAGCCATGAATGTGGAAAGATGGCAGATTATATTATAGAATGCAGCGGTCGAATCTAGATCGGGAAGGGGGAAAGGGGAGGGGGGGGGGTCTCCGTTACCTGTTGAAACTGGGAGGGGGTTATAACATGGATTATTGGAGGAATACGAAACGGAAAATTCAATAAATTCTTGCATTTATGAGTATGAAATATCAGTTTGTCTATATCGAGGTCTGAATGTATAGATCGTATATATTATATATAGTTTACGTACGTAAATAAATGTACAGATTTCACAATAGGTTACGAGTATATAGACCTTACAATAGTTTACAAATTTAAATGTAAAACTCTGAAAATAGTGTATGTATATAGATACATAGATTTCACAGATAGCCTATGTAGATCTATACAAATGTACAGTTTGTTACATTAATATATATAATAATTGATATAATAAATATGAATGTACAGATATGGCGTGTATTATA
>CAJDSM010017707.1:0-13349 GCA_903981925.1 Ostrea lurida
AAAAAAGTAAAATTTGTAAATTGCACAATTTCTAATTAAACGAGTATGCGCAAAATGTATCTTATAAATTAAAGCCTTTCCAAAACCGTATATGCATGTTCTCATTCACACAAAAGTGAATATATTGGAATTTATTGGCTTGATATTTAAATAATTTAGCTATCTTGTCTGTTGGCCAAAATAGAGTGCATGTAGATAGAAACAAAAGAGAAAATAATTTGATACCACTTTCGAAAACTCGGGTTGCTTAACCATCTCACTGTCACATATGTATTAGAAACACCACTTTCTGTCCAACCCGCATTTATAGAATATCCGATTTGCTTTTTCAAAGAGACATCCATCTTTGCCAGCCTATTGGCGCCTAATAACTTATACGACCCAGAGACATGAACATTTACGCGCGGGGGGAGTCTTCAAGCTAACCTGCCTGTTACATGGAGAGCATACCACTTCTTAAACTCGTATTTCAGAAAATCTCTTTCCGCACTTATTTACTCCACGATTATTGATCTTTCCACTGTATATATCATCTAAATTGGCAAACGGTAATCAGAGTGGTATGTAGCAAAGTTCGCTAAATTGTAATACAATGTGAATGGATGAATCTGTATGACTTTACTTTGATTAAACACCCACAGTTACACAAACCTTGGAATTATTCTCGTATTGTAAAGTGGGATATTTTGATAAGATATCGATACACTTAGTAGATTCAAGTATCGGTGATTTGTTGTAGTCGATGCCTATCATCTTCAAACGTTTGACCACCTCGCATAAAGCTGACATGCTTTCTTAAATACCTAAACATTTTCATCTTATCCGCCATATTTCTTTCAGATAGCCGATTTCTCTTCACCTGTATATACCTCAAAAGTGATTGTCACACCTGAGTGATTTTCTAGCTGAACTCGACCAGTGCACACCTCCAATAGTAATGTTATAGGGAATGAGAAACAAGTGAAATCACGCTTTAAAACATCACACATTGCTCAAAATTACAGTATACTTATTGTATATCAATACATTATAGAATATTAGTGAAAATTTAGATAATTTTGAACAAAATGCGCATAAAGAAGCTTTTCTTGCATACGTGCATGTACCTGCATGTATTTGCAACTAGCATGTCAGTAACATGTAAAAATCGCGGCGGAATCGTTTAGCAATAACATACTAATAGAATGGAATAAGCAAAGAACATAAAATAATTCTTGTTCGCGATCAGTTCTTGCAAAATCCTGGTGCACATTAAGTAACACTCACGCATGTTCAGCCAAGAAAACGTACCAATGCAAAATACCGAAAAGCTAATCTGATGTTCCCGGGACCGAGTGTGCACTTACCAAATATGTTAGTAACTTTCTTTAATCTGATTAAATCCCACAAAACAAAACTAGAATTATAATGTACCATTTGTATCTCGACAGAAACACGTTGTCACTTTTATCGTCCACTTATAACAGACGTGCTACACTTGCTACGATGGCCAATGAAAGTATCGTATTTCACCATCAAGGGGAAAATGCCATAGGGGAAATAAGTTTTCCTTATTCGACATGTCTGAGTGTTCCACGATTTTGCAGTTACACAGAAAACTTTCAGGAATCTGGAGTTGCATGCATGGTGGTTAAAAATCTGACACCCCAGGACAATCGAGTTATATATTAAATATTCGTACCTTCACAAGATTTCCCCGATTGTAAAAGGTACATAATAACAGATTCATACTGAAAAGAATGGGGAAGAAAAACTATAAATCAAGTCAGTCTATCGGTGAGATAAAATATGACGATAATAAATAAAATCCAAAATGAAATTCTACGAAATTAGTGTGTTCGTGTATTCTCTTCGGAAGAATATTATTCACAAATTAATTATTCTATACAAATTAATTCACCCCCCTGCATGCTACATCATACGAGAGAGAGAGGTAGAGACGAAGACGAGAGCAAAAATGTATTGACGAGTAGCAGTAGATTAGAGAGTCAAGAGAGAGAAGCCACGGAGCAAAGAGAAGAGAGGAGAAAGACGAGAGACAGAGAAATGATGGAGTAGAGTAAAAAAGTTATCGCATTTCTCTCTAGCGCACTAAAATATGTCTTTCTGTTTGTCTTCTTATAATCATTCCAGATCACCTAGGCGGGCGCTATGCATTAAATAATAAGATCCTTTATTAAGGATAAGGAAATATGAATAAGGTAATAAAAGGGGTTATGCGCGAGTAATTACATTAAGTATTCCTAGGCACATAGCAAGAATACAAGAGTATAGTTTTAGTGGAATCCCAAAAGCCAAGAAACCTGAATAATTATTGTTTTACTAATATTGACCTCGTAAATTACAGAGTGAATCCTATAAATCAATATAATAAAAATACAATACAATTTTGCCCAGAAAACGTCATAGAGTTTTTCCTGCTTTATAGTTATTGCAGATTTAGGAGGTAAAGTGTCTCTAATTGTCACACAACCACAACTTTGTATCTTAAAACCTAATGCACGCTCATCAATCTTTCCTCATATTGGGAGTTATGAATCGACTATATCCTTTGGAGAAACTAATTTGGCTCGCGACAATCTTGTCCACACTAACACGAGAGTGTTCTATATGTACGGCCAAACTGAAGCTCTTCGTCGAATTACTCTGTTCTATATATCTCCTCGTGATGTGATCGCGGTAAAGCTGTTGTTGGTTTTGCTTGTCGCATTGTTTCGTGGTGTGTTTGGTGGATGAGCTCGCGCGTTCGTGTCGTTTTTTCAAACCCATACGCACTCATAAGACTACCAGGAAGCACATTAACACAGTGAACTAGGCTCTTGTAAACACACTCTATCATATAGTTACATTCTCAATGGTGCAATATTGAGTATAGTGCATGTAGCTTGTATATTTATTATATTTTATCTGCTCCCTTAAAGATTCCATTTCTAATGAGATCCAAAGGATCTCATAATAATCACAGGATACGATTAAATTTGATCCCACATCAATGTTAATATAATTATTTCCTGTTGCTATAATATAAGATTTGTCTCACTATAGAGGTTTTGAGTTAAGAAAATGTAAATTGCTATAATAGTTTTACTCATGCATTATTATCAAATCAGTGTATAGCAATCCAAAATTCAAACTTTCAACATTTATGATCGGAGAGTATTCATGTCTAATTGATATAATTCTTTACGAGACTCCAAAGAGCCTATAATTAATTATAGTTATCTCGTATGTACACATTTAGATTTGTGTCGTAAATCAGACTTGCCGTTAAGTCACTATTTTGACATTCGGAGAATTGTAGAGTGTATGTTTTTTACAAGAATTACTATTAAGAGTTTATTAACATATTATCATGTAAAATCCAATATTAGACGAGCTGAAAATGATGGGCATTCGCACGAGCCAGTAAGAAGTAAGGTCACAGATCTACACTTCACATGTGCACGACAAAATAATAAAACTTACTCATTTTCATTCTAGTGTAACAAGGTTCTCTACCAGGAGGTGTTATGGAGTGTCTCTATTAAAAAATCGCTTATATATAAGAACACGCGCTGCCATCGATATTATTCTGAATTCCCTTTTTGGGCACTATGGTTATTAAATATCACATTTTTATTTACTAACCCTGCTTACACAATATATTTATTTGAATTTGAAACTCTATTAGATAGAGTCTAGGTTTATAAGCATTGTGATTTCTAACCTGTGAACATGGTTGGTTGTTGAGAGAATTGCATTTTCCTAAATGTGTAAATGCACAGGAGGATAAACTACTAATAAAAACACTGTATCAATCATGAGGATGACGCTCATACAACTCTCTACCTTATCTAAGTGGTCATAGGACAAAATCGTTCACAGCTCAAAAATATATAACTAATAGCACATTCTTCGATTTTTCAAAGGCTGTGTGTTACAAGGTGGGGGAGGAGGTATTTCGAAGTTTCGCTTAAAATCTGCAGCGTATGAAGTGTCGTTTGAGACGTATCGCAATTATACTATTTTTGGAGCCCAACTATTTTGGCAGAGGAGAGGTTGACAAACTCTATTTAATTATTAGGATATTACTAAAATTTACATAGACTCGTGAGAGAGAGTATCTAAATTATGCTTAAAAGAAACAGTTATGTTTTGGGGATCGAGTGGAGCTCCTCATCCGACTCCCCTCCCACGCCCTCACCTCGCTGCTATCAGCGTGCCTGGTAAACGGTGGTAATAGATCTGCGTCGACAAAATTGTACTAAAACTCAATGAGTTTAAATTTTGCATTTTGTGATATTTTTCAGTTTTCGAGTTCAACGCAAAATGTAATACTCATATCAATTAACAAAATTGAGTCAGATCAAACTCGCAACAATTGTAGTAAAGATGGATAGGAGTTAAGTGCGTTGTGTTGAAATCCGCATCTATAACTTGTGTGGCAAATATTTATTGCACTATACTAAAAAAAAAAAAGAAGGGAGGAAATAAAAAATGACCTCTAAACTTTTTTTAAGCATATTATAAAAAAGATTTTGATTAACAAGATGAAGACCGTACGATAATATGTAACTACTGTAAAATAACCCGCAAAATATTGATGTACCTTTTGCATTGGTGTTTGCGACTACCTGTCCTACTTTTATGAAATAATTGTAAAATTCTGATATTTCATTCTTTCCCACAAACAACTATTTTTTTATTACATATAGAAGTTGTACATCTGAAAATAATTCATGTAATTCAATGAATTCCAAGTGTAAATATCGTCGTCGACTATATTTCTTTTCCAAATGTAATAAAGATGTAACAGTGTACAGTCTAATATTTGCGCGTCAATATTCTGAAATAATATGTCGTAGATGTGTAACAAGAAATGGACTAACTCCATTTATCTGGAAAAAGAGGTTATTTTGATTTTTATATATATACATCGCAAGATCATGACGGTCCTAACAGTTCATAGGGACTTATCACCCTTACACCATTCGTCAAATTATAAAGAAAAACGAGAAAATAAAAACTAACATATCAGCGAATTAATTAGACCAATTCGTTTGAAAACTCGTCTCTCTCTTCTCATCTCATCTCTCGATCCTCTCTCCCTGTCTCATTCTTCTCCCCCGTATCACTCTTCGTCGCTTCTCATCAAATCTCTCTCTTCGTCTTGGCATACTAATTAAGTAATACAAATATTTATGCTCTGTGCAATTTTAAAACACCCTAACTTAATGGAATGTCCTGCTTTTCTTACTTACGCAAAAATTCTGTCACCTATTATACAGGTATGCACTAAACATGGTAAATTAAGTGCCTACTTTGATACTTCCTCTGTACGATTTTTGATCGGCACGGGCGAAAGGAGACAACGTGTTTCCTGCAGTAGGAATATCAAAGTGGAGCTATCGTTTTCTTTCATTAATGGAATTATGATAATAAAAGGGACATTGCCTACTACTTAGTAAAATCTACTTTTCGGCACATGTGTGCATCGACGCGACGTACATATCCGAAGGTTCTCTTAAGTACAGATCATCTGTTAATGCGTCATCCTACGTAATTATTGTTCGTCCTGCAGTCATTAGTTGGATTGTAATGCAAGGACAGAAGCGAAGCATTCGATTGAGCAATCAACATTTTTCTGTATTTTATTCTCGTTTGAAGTGGAAAAGTAAATAATGTATGGTGAATATAACAATTCTTTTGCATAGTTGCTCTTACATTCTAATTTCATCACATCGCTATACCATATGTCTGATAAAAATATGACTCTGCAAGAGTTTAATTGCTTATTTTGGACATGTTACTGCACTATGCGTCATTGAATGTACGATGTATAAAAAGCTTTAATCTAAATCTGTGTAGTTCTTTTAAAAAATTGTTGAGGTATTATCTACAGATGTTTATTATCGGAGTTATTTATTCTGTAATTTTGAGCACTGCTTGGTCTTATACAAATATTATTCGCCGTATGAACTATGCTATGCGCAGGTTATGTGTGACTGTGTACTTCTGTCCGAGGTGCTCGAGTACCTGTACAGGTAAATCAGAACACACTGGTGTTAGAAGTGAAGCGTAGCACAGCTCTTTCCCCTTTATATACCTCTGGCAATATCCTGAACACATACTCACACAATCCAGAATAATCCCACGCCACTTAATACGGTGGCGTTTTGGCAAAGAAATATGGGGACTTATGAAGTGCAATCTATGGCTATAATATTTAGATAATTTACGTGAAATCATTGGTCAGCCTTTACTACTCATCCTTCGCAGATCGAATTTTAATTTTTAGGTATACATTATAATATCGAGTACCAGCGATTTGTTATATAGCACTCACACCTGGGGTTCCACCCAATCAAATCAACTATGTTGGACTGAATTATTGTAATCATGCACGGACCATACTTATTTTTTTTTTTTGTTTCTTTGTGCCACACTATGACATGTTTTACTTGTAAGGAAAGCATGATTCAATCAACGTACGAACTCGAGTTTACTACTGAGTTTGAGTGAAACGGAGGACCGATTTCGTCCTAAATGATGGACGTTGTGCCCCTTCCTCGGATGAATGGTGGACAATACAAGAATTGAGATGGCCAAGCTGAAGAAATGCCACTGTGATTATTGAAGTCACTGGTCGTCTGTCCCGCATCACTATAGAAGTAAACTGTGACAGTCCAAAGTCACAACTAAAAAACAAACTTACCAACATGAAGAACCGTAGTGGATATGACACCGAGGAACTTATGCACTGATAATCCAATTCTCCGAAGATAAGCACGATGTCGTTCAAACATGTATGTCAAAAACAAACGACAGAGCGAACCCGCGTGGCGTTGTACAATTCTTAGAAAGACTAAGTAAACGGAACTGATTATCAAATATCGAGAGAGAAAGAGAGCGAGAGAAAATCAAGCAACACACACATCGCGAAGGTGTTGGATCTCATTACAGATAAAAGCACCAAATAGGGAATAAATACTAAACGCTTTGGCTTCTCTTTTAATTACCTTCAATTCCTTCTTCAGTGACGAAAATAAAGCCTATATAAGATGTAAAAAAAACACTACATCAGGCCTGGAAAGACACAAAACATGTCCTCTACATATTGAAAACCTTAAAAAAATCACAAAGCCTTTAAAAAGACGTCTACATAGGTAATTTTTAAAGCTTTTGATCAATAGTATGCAAACAGGAACTGAGCACATCAAACCACACCAACCGTCTGAAATTATCCGGCGAGGTCCCGAGAATAAGTTGCAGAATATGCAGATAACAAAGAAACGGGTCACAACCGATAATTAGAAATTATTCCATGTAACAGCATGATAGTTGACCTTTGTGAGCGTGCGAGATTTGTCATACCATGAATTCACACCATATTACTTCTTCATCCATTTGGCCGTACGGAAGCTGCTTTTACATATCAAAACATAGCCCAGCACCGGCTATCTTCGACTAAGCCAAGTATTCCGATTCATCGCTTACTTCTCATCTCCCCCCTAGCAAGAATTTAGCGAGTTTCTAATATCGCGCTTTGACTTTCCGCAAGGCAATCAGTCAAATCGCGCGCCATTACCATACCTGTTCGGTTGAGGTTTCATAAACCGCTTTGATGCCATCTATCTTGATTTGTGCTTAAAACTGTATCCAAATGTTTCTCGCAATCTCTTTTTCTTGCATGACCCGATCACTCCATTTTGTAAACTATACACAAGCAGGCTGAGAATCTATATGCCTAGCTTTTGCTTCTCGGGTCAAGAGCGAATAACTCGCATGGGTCCGTTAAGATAGGCAATTCAGTCTGGGACTAAATCTGACAAGCAGGGAGATGAGAGTAAGCGAACAAGGACACTTGGCTGCAAAGAATGTAGCCAACAATGCCCTGGTTACAACACCTGACCAAATCCGATTGAATGCTCCTTTACTACAATAAGAGATGTACGCCCACGTACAGATGAATTGCTTAACAATCGTGATCGCAAACCAGCACGTGGTCACGAATTTGCTGAGAATTAATGGCTCACCCCTACACCATCCGGACAACATGTTTTTGGGTAAAATTATTGCGAAGAACTCCCTAGTCTTAAACAATTACGTCACTGTAAGTTTGAAATATTCTTATTTTTTCGGTTTTCCTTTCATCTCAACTTCCAAATGTATTCCACCTTACAAAATCTATTCGTCATGACGGACACACTGTGTTGTTTCTCGATGCGATGTTCAGGGTCGCCTATTCGGGCATGGTCGGGCACTTTGTTTGATGCAAATGAGTTTTAATTTCATTTGAAAACAGACGCCGGCCAATTAATAAGGAATCACGGTAAGCATGTGCATATTAAATTCTCAGTAACACGTTATCATAGGTCCAACTAACACGTTATTGGAATAGATTCTAGACACCTGAATATGGTGTATGTCTCTGCAAACTTGTATTCGATACGCAAAACCTTTTTTTTTTTGGTGTATGAACACATGTTTTGAACTCGAGGACCAGGCGTTCTTACCAGCAAGTGTTGCATGGCGGTTTCCAACACTCAAGTTTCAAGACAATCAAATTTCGAAATTCTACGTTGGTGTTATACCGATCTATGTATGTGCCAATGAAAATCTGTCATTGGTCTACTTGCTGTCTGCCGTTGACGTGTTTGTATATGTCATATATGTAAAGGCAAGGATAACGAACATGGAGTTCAATGCAGCAAGGTCCCAAATACGAATCCACAAAACAAAGTTTGGCAAACCGGTAACCCCTGGACACACCGGGAGTTCAAGCCGAGCGGAGGAGTAAGCAGCCCGCTGTTAAACTCGGTTTCCACATCTCAGCTTGGCCGTGAAAGGACCCTATAGTCTTCTCGGGATCAGGGCAAACGGAATCACATTCGGTAGTCAAAATCACTGTGTGAAAAACGGCTTTAACCCAATGGCTAAAAGGGAAACACATCCAGCACAGCATTGTGACCATCAAAGATGAAGCGTCCATAACCTGGTCAAACACTAACTTGTTATGAGCGACCATAAATTTAGACATGCTGCCTTTAACCGTTGAACTGTTGAAAATCCTGCAACAACAACTTTGTTTGTAAGTAGCGGCGTTGATTCAAAAACTGAGTCAGAGAAGCAAGAAACAAGCTCTTGGCGTATCGAAATAAGCCCCGTCTTTTTCAAGCACAGATTACTCTGTTTACCTTATCAAGACAAATGGCTCACGACGGGTGTGCCGGTCGACAAGGAATGGCTTACCCTGCCAAGCACCGCCCCGATACAATAATGCCCCACTCCATGGTATAATCAAGTTTTGGGTCCTGTTTGTTCAAATCTTTGGGGTTTGTATTACCTACTTTGGGGACTTAACGCGAGGTAATCGCTGTTCATTATCTTTGCCTTTTCATTGCTACTCTCTCTCTCTCTCCTCTCTGCGGACTCTACTCTCTCTCCATATAATACATATTAGTCTTATATATAGCGGTGGATCGCTTACTCCTCCCTATGGCACCTGATTCCTGCCTTCGCTTTTGTCGAAGGTCCTCCGTGTTTGCCCCTAAGAACATCGCGTTTTTGTTGACTATGTAGAAACGGGTTTGGATTTATATCGTACCGTTGATAGGTAGATCTCTACCATTCGTCAGCTCATGGCTGACTTCGCTACATCGAAAGTATGATGCACAAATATCACTATCAAAGTGTTATATATCAATCAATGTCCCAAATTCGAAATAAACGCGTAGCCGACTAGCTTCAGTAAGTTATCACTTACTCTGAGTCTGCAGATCCCGGACGGGTTCGAAAACCAGCAGGGTTTTAAACTATTTTTATTTCAAAAGGTGAGTGCTTTCTTGAAGCTAAGAAACTGCATTTTATTGACAAGAAACACCATTGAGTGAAATCTTGAAACTTTTTTATTTCAAAATTGTTTAAAACCAATAGTCGCGCTAATTTTTCCATCCGCAACTTCACACCATTTCTCTGGTGGTACCTTGGCATTTCCACCTTGAACACGTACTGCTTATTCTTTGGCTGCTAATTTGTATTATAGGCAGCACAAAGTACTAAAAGGAAACCAATTAACACGAACAGAATTACCTATTAAGACTAATGTACCTACAGCTTAGTGCTTTGGTATTACGGAATGAAGCATGGAATAATTCCTTTAATGTATACTGAAATCAAGAGAAAGGTTGTAACTTCCTCTCTTTGTATCGAAGTCATGAACTCTTTTTACAAATATTTAACAAATTTAGTCACTATCGTGTTAAAGTGGAATTACTTGACCCTTTATAATTTAAACAAATATACGTAAACACATAGAAGAGTATAGAATAGACATGATAAGATATTGCACAAAGAACTCTAGCTTTAGTAAATGCATGAAACGAGAAGTTATGAACAGATATTTACAGAAAGTATAACTCTTTGAAGCTATTACAGAATATATATCACATGAACGCTATATGCCTAGCATAACATGCGGATATATGTACAGTGTACAATCTCAAGATCATTTTTTTTTTAAATAATTGCCAATAAAGCGGCAAATTGTATACAGACTACGTACTATGTAACCATGAGATAATAACTATGGTCATTGCGATAATAAGTACAATACGCTTATAGCAGAGTGCTGAGATTGATACAATGTTACTTCAATGTAATATTCGTTTTATTATCCAGTATGTTTTTGAGAATCCTTTATTTTGAAATTTAGAAGGTAAGAATAAGAATCACAGTTGGCTAGAAATCGCTCCGATTCCTTAGAGCGTGTTTGCTGTATAATCTTAGAATTTTCCCGTTTACATTTCTACATAGCAAACAAGGCAGAACAACACGAGAGGGAAAATGCAAATATCAAAATAAGCCCTTTAGACTGCCCAGTGGAATAAGTCCATGTGTGGGCTTTTTTTTTTTATTAGTAAACCCATGGTGAATTTGTGTGAAAAATAATTGTAAACTTGATATAATCTTAAGATAGCCTAAACGCCTCTAAATTTTATTGCTAAAGATTGAGTTTTATTTCAAAGTAAAATAGGCCATGCCCTTTAACACCTAAAAGTATACTCCAGACACTCTTTTACATCATTCAATTACAAGCATTCATTGATACAAATACGAAGATTCAAATTCACTTTTAGTATTGAAGTAGATTATTTTTCTGATAATCACATGGTACATTTACACCTTTCTATCGAAATCAAAAACTTTTCTCGAAAGAAAGGCTCAAAATTCTCGAAGCAGATCAAAGTGCATTTTTGAGAAAAGAAGTATGAAATAGAAAATCATGTACTGAACTGTTTTCCGGCTACTTAGACTTTAGGTAGACATGAGGATTACCGTAGAGTTTTCACATTTCAAAGATACACTTGCTTATGGTGATTACACGCTAGTTTTACTCCAAAATGTTTTATGCATTCACTATGTTTCATGTAAATGTAGTAATATATCCAAATCTTTAGACTTTAATAACTTTTGTCCAAAGGTTAATAGGCTATATAGGTTGTCTGGCTTTGTGTCGTTGATCGTGGTTCTTGCTCACAGGAGAGTTGAAAATAACATTACGTAATAATAAACCAAAGGAGAAACTCAAAGAATGTGGAATAAAAATCTGTCTAGAAACCAACTACTACATGCAACGCACTTGTGGCAAGATGCGAACTCCCCCAATGGTGTTTATACACCTTAAAAACAATACATCATTTTTGTAAGTACATATGAGGTTATGTTGACCCTATGACCCAAAAGAGGCGAACCCTCTATAACAAAACATTCTTATTGTGCCATAGAGCCTGCTCTAATTTATTCATCTATAACGAAAGCCAAATTATCAATTAAAAATTATAATGAACTATGTCCTTATGACCCCGTCGTTCTATGCACAATCCATGGTGTACTACAGTCGTCGATTCTCTCAATTGCTTTTAGGTCACGAGCGGCCCATCACACGCCAGAACCGGAGCAACCTCAGCAGTTGCTTCGATACCCATTGGTCACTGTAGAAGACCAAGCAGAAGACAGACAGACAGAGGCGTGGGGGAGGTACATTTTCAAAATTGTCAACGAAGTTACGTAAATTAACGGCCCAACTCAAAGCCACATCACAACTCATACTAGTGTGTAGAATTAACCTTGTTGAGCTAAAACCAAATCACATATCACAACCGATTTACAGTGGACTTTATATTAAGCTTATATCCAATATACAAAATCTACTATTTACAGGGCTCTACAAAGTGATGTTCTGTGACATGTTTACACAATTAACATCACTGTGACATGAAATACTAAACTTACAACAATTGGCGATAGACAAGCAAATAATATACATCAATGGTTCAAACCGTGCGTGTATTCTGCCGCTATTTAACTTTAAATAAACCAATAGGAAGAAACGAAGAATCCTAGTAATCAATTAGCATAATTAGGTCGACTCCCCCAACAGCCGTGCCACTTTTCTCAATAAGAAATGCAAATTTAAAATGCCCAAACCAATAATCGTGGGCTCTAGTTATTACACTTGTTCGTTGATAGATCAAAAGGCAGAAATGATAAGGGAGCCAAATAATCTTTTGAGTAACAACTCTGTGGTGTTGCGGATAAACAAAAAATATACCTGTCTTGGAAATGTTAAGCGGAAAGATTTCGTTTCAGATTGAAAAGCTGAGGATAACCTCGGGTAATCCGCGCCCGCTGTCAATATTTTTCTGAATCTTCATTCCAAACATGCATATATTTCAATGACGGGCAATCTGTACTTTATAATAGATATGCAAAGTTTGCAATAGTAAATCAGGCCACAACAAACGGCGAGTTCATATCACAGTATATTATGAATTAGATCCACAAACAAATCGGTGTTAATTCAACACAGAACTAGCTACAATTATGTAAAACAAAATTAATATCAAGCAATTTCATTGAACAACAATAAAATGTCAATTGAAACGAATTTCGCTGAGTTGCTATAATCTTTGATGGGGAATCTTACGTCCAATGACAGATCGATACTCCAGAATCAGCGGCCATGGCGTTCACTGCTGCTCGATATTAAACAACGTATACTTGGTTTATTACGTTTGTGATTTGCAAGCACACACGCGATCAGTCTGACACGACCTCCTCTTTGATGACGTAGTCAGGACTGCTCACGTGATCACTGTTGACGTCATTGTCCATGTTCCTACGTTTGTCTCCCGATTCCCACGTTAACAATTTCTCGCGAATTTCTTCTGTTATAAGACCGCCATCAACCTCCGTACAGTGATGTTTATACTGAAAAAAAAATCAAATTTATAATTTAATTTCGTTAGTAACACTCAATTTGATTGGCTGAGCAACAAGTTTATTTTCTAGTGAAAAGTGGAGATAAC
>CAJDSM010017709.1:11785-23583 GCA_903981925.1 Ostrea lurida
TAGAGCGTATATTCAGTTTTTGAATCGAAGCAGGCTATTTACANAGAGCGTATGTCCAGTTTTTGAATCGAAGCAGGCTATTTACAAACAAGATGATGTTGCAGATAGAGGTTTCAATAGTCACGTTTAAAGTCAGTGTTTCGCAATTCTATGGTCTCTGATAACTAGGGTCTTGATTTGCCAATACACATCCATGGTTCAAATTCTGTCTACCGTGTTGGCATAATCAATTGACAGAACATTAGGTCGTTCTTTATACATTGATTTTGATGACAAATTACTCCGTTTACCTGATCAACGACAATGGACTCACAGCGGGTATTACCGGTCGACAGGGGATGCTTACTCGTCCTAAGAACCTGATCCCACTCCTGGTGTATCCCGGGGTCCGTGTTTACCCAACTGTTATATTATTTCTTATTCTGTTTGGGACTTTGATATTGATCACTGTTCGTTATCTTCAACTTTTCAAGAAACGTAGGCTTCAACATCTGAACTGGCATTACCATATATTGTCAAACATTGACACAAATGTAGAGTCACTATAGGTACAAATATATTTCTAAAAGTTTCTGTTGTTAGACAATTTGCACCCTCACCCCCAAAGTAGTTATCTTTTACCTATAGGAATACTTTAAGTGAAAGTATTCCAGCTAATTATCTCGACCTATTATTCGACATTAAAGATAAAAAAAAAAACCACGTACAGCTAAATTTTCCGATCTTCTGATGCTGCAGTAAATGGTACAAATCAATTAGTCATGAGTACTTTCACTTTATCCTAGTTTTATACATTGACATTTCATGCATAAAAATCATTTTGATTTGATGTATTAAACCGGCCCTTGCACAAGATCATCTATAAATAGATCGGGTAATTTGCCTGTTTCATGTCTAAGATTGGAACTAATAAAAACCACAATAACCAGGTACAGGTACCACACCTGATTAGTTTATGCCGTCATGTTTTATTAAGTATATGCTCGATACAGTTCTTTCTCTGGTTGGTGACTTCATGAACCTGTGAATAGACAAATATTTGTGGAAGCTCTCAAAACTTGTGACATCTCGCATACAGAATAAGCAGCTAACACGATATCTCCGATATTCATACTTGTTGAGCAAATTGACATAAAGTCAGCTATCACTTTTCAAAAAATAAAACACATTAGATTCGGTGGATTCTTACTTCCAGACACAAAATGGCGGCATGGAGCGGGAATATCGAAGATGCTGTAGTCGTCGATGTGTGACACGTGATCAGATAAGAAGTACGTATAGATAGCTTTAGCTGTAGGAAGGAATGAAAACAAACTGTTATATATAATAAGTATAGGGAAATTGTTAACCAAGGATATAGGATGAGACTGTAGGAGATTCAAAAAGTGTTACAAAAGGACCATAGGAATAAATCTGAGACTGTGGGAGATGTACCTTTCATTGCTACGTCTAAAGCGCTATATTTAGTCAAATTAAAGCTGGTGGTATTCTTTTAATATGAGAACTAAAAGAAGATGAAAAGTATCAAAACTCCATCATGTCGCATAGTTGTCTCTCTCCTTATGTCAAGTGCCGGATGTTGCTTATCCGGATTTGTATCCCGGAAGTTCCAGTCCAAGGTTATAAGGTTATGAGGCGCACTGAGGATTTCCTCCTCTCCAAGATTGTTTCGGTTAGGAGCATTGGCTAATAATATATAATAAGAATCATATTTCAGCTGATCTGGCTGGTAAAAATTATAAATTATGGACCCTAAACATATGATATTCTGTCCGTGTTAATTTTATGTCATCGGATTGGGACGTTATAAGGGTGCCCGTGTCGGAGACCCAACCCCGTTGGCGCAAAGATATATTCCGTGATGTTCGAAAGAGTAGGCTCACTGAGGCAGCAGGGAGACTTCAGAATCACACCAAATATTGAAGTAGTCACGCGTGAATGGTATTTCGATTAGACTGTTGGGAACAGTGTCGTGGGTCAAGTTAAATTTAGAATTGTGGATTCATATGTTTAGAAAATAGCCATATGACTTTGTGAATATTAAGAATGAGATTTAAGATTCGACCTTTCCACTTATTTTGTACTGAAAGCTAGATAACCAAAAGTGCTTTATTCGATAATGCCTAAGTGTTGTTTGAACAATTGCCTCATTGTAGTGGTAGATGTATACATATAGTGCGTTAATTACATCCACTGACTTTATTTTCCTTTCATAACGTTCGAGTTAGATCGTTGTCGCTTGGACGACCTTGCTCAACAAACGAGTATGTTAGGAGACGGATACGATGTGATTGTCACTTCTAGTTCAAGTTTGGCTGGGAGATGAAGATTTCTATTTATCGGACAGATAATCTCTTGTTTTGATGAGATACATTTGTTCGTGAGTAATAGTTCATTTAACATGAACATGGAAGATGAGTAAAGATTGAGGAAGAGAAGTTGATAGCGAATTACTGATGGAGCACAAGAGTGGGAGCCAGGTGTCATATTGGGTAAGAGCATCCCTGTGCTGGTCCACGTTGTGTGTCCTATATTCGGATCAGGCCAAACGTAGTGATTAGCCAAATCAGTATAAAATAAAGATGAATACGCCGCAGATTTGCAATACTTACATTAGGTGGTTTGGAGGGGAACACAGTCAGGGACTCCATTGGTGCCTAATTTTGGTAATTCCTGGTCAATTAACAGATCATTTGCTTCTTCTTGTTTGAATAGATGACATGGAGTAACCTATATAGTCTATCAATTTTATAAAGACTGGCTTTTTAATTGATGCATTTTAACAGTGAGATAGCTGTACGACTGCCTGTGGATTAGAAGCAATTATGGATTACTCACATAATGAAATTACGAATGATAATTTTATATAGGGAATTGAGAACAGAATAAGTTTATTCTTTTGATTGAGTTGGCGTTGTTGGTCGTCGTGGTTATAAGCGCACAGTGAAGCAGGGCACCCGAACACACTACAGTTAAGCATTTGGATGTCCGGTTGACGAAATGCTTATGCGGCGCCAGAGGAGACCAGGACAAACAAATATACATTGGGCATTTCGGGTGACCGCAAATGCTATGATCAGGTCGGCCAGACAAGGCAGACCCAGCAAAGACACGAGAGTAAGGCAAGTATAGAGCTATAGAAAGGTTTGACATTCCGGGGTTGACGGGAAATGGCATTTCTTTATCATAGGTCGCCAAGCAGGCGACAGACCCAGCACCAACAGAGAAATCATTTTACGTAGGCTGATAAGGTTGCCAGAACGGGTTGAGAAATGGAAGTTGGTACTTGTAAGATATGAGCCGAGATTGTTGTTTCCGGGTTGATTGCAAACGTAGTAAAATATTAAACTTAAAATAATAATCGATCTGCAGTTCAGTTCAATAAGCATACGAATTTCGTGTAAGTGTTTGCAAGTCAAACAGTCTCAGTTCACTTTGACCACAGTTCTGAGTGTCAAGTTTATTGGTATGGCGCAGATGCTTGCTATGCACAACTGCTTGGCGACGTTCTTTTCGAATGTATGCCACGAGAGAGATCTCGCAATGTAGCTCTCGGATGGATGATGACTCGAATGTATGGCTGGCAGTGATGTACCATTCCAATGATAGTCTGAAGGGGTAAGTACTAAATGTAGACCGTTGACAGGTATTATCTCATATGTTGCCTGGATAAGGATGTATTTTGTGTATGTCTGGCGTAAGTTTCAGATCTTGTATATTGCTTATTTGAGTTGTTCTATTTTTCTTTCTCTCTTCATTTTAATTAATATTTTTTTTGTTTAATAAGGGAAAGGGGGATGGGGTTTTAATCACTGATTCAGAGTGGTTTTCTGAAATAAAGTGCTGCTAATTTTCATATCTATTGTTTGGAGTCATGTTGTAATAAGGGATTCGTTATTCTGAGCCTTTGATTGCTATTTTAGCTCTGAGCTGTGCAATGCAATAAGTTTTCCCTTCATATAGATATAGCATTTCTATATTCTTATTTATCTAGTGCTATTTTAATTTTTTATATTATTTAATGAGATTTAATCGACAAATTTCAAATCGAAATGTGACTTGAATAATTGCCTTTACGCCTTTACTCTCGAAATAACTTGGCATTTGTTGAAGTAGTCGTTTTTATCTCATGAAGATTCTGCATTAGATTGCATTCTTTGCATCATTCAGTACTATTTATTTGAAAAAGTGAATTTGAAATACTGATGAGAGTCAGGAACACGAGATCATATACATATATATAGTTTAACGATTAACACTGCACACCTGATTAAGGGTTAACAGTTTGTACCATGTGGGGGGGGGGGGGGGGGGCACATTGATAGTTTATCCCCATTTTTTATTCATCGATTAGGACTGGAGGAATATATATCGGCATTAGATAAAGAGTTTCTAGAGGACTATCCATCACATTGACGGGATTAGACCCGAGCTTAGGAATTCCTCATCAGGTCGCCTAGAATAATTGAAGTAAGCTGTGCAAAAAATTCTCTTTAATTTATTTGAATACCGAAGGAGATATCGATGGCTATTGAGGCCGGGGTGGTATTGCTACCTAGTTGGGTGATGATGTATATGAAAGGTGCCGGTAAGCGTGAATCACCTTTAGGGGGGTATGATTTTTTTGTATATTGTTATTTTCTATTCTCCCTAAACTGCTTTGATGACGAAGATGTTTTTAATATATTTCTTGAATTACGGTTTTCTTTGATGAGTTTGCGATGAAAAACAATATTGATCAGCTTAAGAGGTAAATCAGCGTACGTCAATGACGTAAGTACGATAATACCCGTTTTGTTGTTTGATCATTTAATTTTAACATGTCAACTAAGATTTTTATCGCAGTTATTAAAACACTCTCAGTTATTGATCGTGGAAATTGATGACAATCTAACATTTTAACAATATCAAGGGAAACTGATTTTGGAGAGAGAAACAAATTTTGATAAATTATTTGAACAAGTGACGTACAAGGGACTCATATATAATCTTGAATACATTAAGATGGGGAAATAAAATCCTGCTTCTAGGGGTGATGCAGTGCTTTAGGAAAGAAGTAACAGTCTTTTGATCGTAACCGTCGGACCCTATTATCTTGGTCAGATAATTCGAAGTATGCGTAGTCAAGAATAGGTAAAGAACGGCCTAATTTTGAACGTATTATCCTCTATAATTCTTATATAGTAATTAGAGTGGGAAATACGGACTTTCTTGACACAGTTTGAGGTGTGGGTAGGTGCTAGGACGGAATAAGAACTGGTCTCTCGCCTGAGCGATTTTAAGTCGTGGGTCTCGAGTACCCGTAGTCATTGAAGAGTATCATAGGTCTAGATTGGTATGAACTATTATCTGACAGCATTTGACCAATGATGGTTGTTATTGTGTAACAGATTTGGTTAAGAGACTATTTTGCATAAAGTTCTAGATTTAAAACCACCAAGTCGGGTTTACACATAGTCTGTCCATCAGTAACAAACCGTCTCATGGTTGATGTTATTTAGGTCGGCGACGAACCAAATAAAGTCAAGTTTTTAACATCAACATAACCTCTAAGACTTAAGATCTAGTAGATTTGTGAATAGGAGGGCAGTGTAGTGAAGACGGCAGTAGGCTAGTTTCGAAAAGGACTTTTTACGAAGCCGATGGGGGTTTTCTTGTGCAAAGATTGACCAATTTTTTGGTGCATTAAGTCCCCCATCTTGAAGGAGTGGGTGTCTATGTATGTGTTTTATGTCCTTATGTTATCTAATTGATTGGCTTTATTTTTCGTGTATTTACTAGTATTATGACATTTCTACATATGTTAGATGTAGTATGTCTTATTCAAACAAAACAGAGCACACACTCTGTTGAAAAGACTGTTAATTGAGAACTATTTTTTAGAATCTGTGATTTTTTTATGTTAGAGTTTTGCTTGTTTGTTAAGCGAAGCGGTGGGAGGACGTGTCCCGTGCATGTGAGAGCGAAATTGGCGCACAATACTAGAAGTTCTAGATTGATGGCTGGCACAGTCAAAGGTTATATTTTTTATTAATTTCTTTTTACATATTATTTGCGCTGATTTTGGGCATTAGTTCTCTCATCTTTGGGTGGGCTTATACATGTATTGACGTAGATCTTCTATAGGTACGTTTATTATGATGGTTCATGTATATCTTGAATTATATTGATTGTATTTTTCCATTTGCACTTTTCTGTCTTTCAGTATCATGACATTTTCTGACATTGTTCAATTGTTACTACTAATTAATACTATTGCATCGTTTTCCAACTATAATTATTATTTCTGCACCTGCCACTGCATGCATGACTACACAAATATGCGGTAAAACCTCACGTAATGCTAGACCATTGTAAATGTATTATGAAGTGATATTAAAGTATATCATTAATTAAGATATAATATAGATATATCGAATATAGGCTATGTTAAACTCGTCCTCTGATAGAAGAAATTCGTGAGTGAAGTTTTCATTAATTGCCAAAGGGAAACACTCTACCATTGAGGGGAATGCCTACGGTGACACGTCGACACATGCCAATAGCATTTCCATGAGTGAGTTATCTTTTCATCGGCTCCTGGAATACAATTACTAGGCATTATACATTATATCAAACCAAAGGTCAAAATAGGATTCTATATAAAGCAACATATGTCAAATATTAGATTTAATTGCTCATGTATCGTGATTGAATATAGTTACACCATAGTCAATGTGTGAGTTCATGAAGCTTAACATCCGATAAGAGTAAGCGAGCAGCGTAAGTATCGCAGCCAAGATTAGTTTAGGTTCTCAATGGCATAGTGTCAGTTCGCAAAGTGTCGATATTCAGAGTTACACAGACTATGTACATCGGATTTTATAAGTCTGTTCGGTGTATAGTCAATTTAATAGGACCAGGATACTACAAGAACAATGAATAGGAGGGAGTTAGCTGTTGAACGCACGTTCTCGCATTCTGAAGCTTGGCTTGAGGTTAGTTGATTGAAATTATAGCTGTAGACTTTGTATTTTGCTGGTGGCGCTAAAATTACACAACGCGATGCCAGTCTTGTTTATTGATTGTGGGGGCTTTGTTGTCCTAGTCTGTTGGATTTGTTGGTATAAGTTCCAGAGCTTTGTGGCAGTCTTTAAACAAATAATCTGGTTACAAGAGGATATTTGGTGTGACAGGATGAAAAAGCAAGATAGACAGACAAAGGTGGACCATTATTATCAACTCTTCGCCATAACTTTCTGAATACATCATAAATGATGTCCATAGAGAGGAATTCTCAACAAGCTTTAGATGATGATAAAAATTTGGGGACTCTGTGTTTCACAAGTGAAAAATGATATAGGCCCAAACTGGGTTACATATCAGAATCCCTGAAAATTTGCACAATGTGCGAAACTGTCCGATTGAGCATGATGACATGAAAAGATTCTTATAGAAACAATTATAAGCCGTGAGTGCTTAATTATGTAATTCATCAGGTTGACACTCTTTTGAGGTGGACCAAGAATTAAACAGGGGTTAAAGAGGTTAGAAAATGTGCCTCCATGACGGGATGGAATCAAAGAGTCCATTCTTGCGTATATGATTGTAAGGGTTTAGTGGGAGATTTTCAAAGATTTATGCGAAACGGAAGGATGGAAGGTTATTCAGTTGATACGATTTAAGACCTACTATAAAAATGATGCTGAAATAACTGACGCAGCATGGCATACATAATGCGCAGATCGTTGGTGCGCTATTGCGGAACACACTAAAATGGGACTGAGCGTTCGTACCAGATGGTAGAGACCCCCATTAAGAGAACATTATAGCGAGCCAGAATTAAGAAAGTCCGCTCATAAGTAACAAACACGTACTCGGTTGTGTTATTAGGAGGTCCGCGAGCCACAATAAAGTTCGCTTAATATTTAACATAACTCCTCAAGCCCAATTCTGCGAGCCAGTGTCCGATTGCTTACTGCTATGATTACCCTTGAGATTTTAGTCGGTTTCTAAGCGTGCCTTTTGATCAAGCAACAATCAAATTGCCATTCTACTGATTGTGCAATTGAATAAAAACAGTCATAATTAAGATAGAAAGGCTAGTTTTTAATCAGATTTCGCCGAAGATAAGGTGATATAGCTCGAACAAGTATGCGCACATCTAAATAAAAAACACAAAAATTGTTCCTCGAGTGTTTACGTCAAAGCGATACTGATCGTCGTTAGATGGATTCAGTCTGCGTAATCAGCAAGGGGTAGATGGTAAGGCGAATGGCACTTGGCTCGCGAGATGCTCAAGCCAAGCTACGAATCATGAGTAATGTGTTCGTAAAGTGTACTCCTACCTCTACTTCTGTGCTGCTCCTGCTCTTCAAAGTTTTTACGTGTATTTTACTGAGTGGTACGTGTGGTTCCAGTATGACACTATGCGTGCTGACTTAGGATTGTAGCGTGATTTCATATTGAACAAACTGATATAGTAATTATATGTGGGTGATGCAGGTATGTTGGTTTCATTGTTTTATCTGAAGGTGTATTTTATGTAATTGTTTAAATTCTCAATTAACTATGCATCAGTTTCATAATGCACTGCAATATGCACTGGTACTTCACACTTATTAGCCGTCTACAGTATGTAGACAAATCTAGTATATGTTAAGTAATAATAGTTACCATTAAATTTTTTTAATACCTGATTGAGAATTATAGATTCTCGGGTCTCTGGGTTGCATTGACACCTAGTCGTTATAAGCCAAGGACTTGCAAATGTGAATGTAAGTAACTCTTAATATAACTTTACATGTGTTAACTGTGTAATTGAGATTTGTATGAGTTGCTTATGTATGGATTATGAAATGATTCGGATTTTACTTCCCGAGCTGGCGGGGAAATATTCAAGTCGGTACGAATATTATAAATTACTATATCATAACACGAGTAATAATGTCTATTATACAACTACATTTCTGTTGCAGCGGAAAAGAAAACAATTACTTGGAGCCCTTCGTGCAAACAATGTTTTTTCCTGTCATCTGTTTAAATTTAAAAGGTGATGTGTGGGTTTTTTTTTACGTAGGATGATTGATTGCCTAATATTTGCTTTTATGAAGCTAGCTTACGAGTTCATATGTGTTTCCGAACCGTGTTTGATCCGAACAGTACAGTTTGTGTGATAACATTATATGTAGTAACTATCCTTTGTCGTACGCAGATCTTCTCTCGCATGGTATATATGAGAGACGATATCATTTATTTTATTTCACGTGATGACTAGCGCCTCGATTTCATTGGTTAATCAGCTTTTAAAAATTGTTGATTTTTTTAGACACGTACGTGAAAAAATAAAGTCTATGGATTGTTTTTGTTGTTGTATATAAAACTAAATGATAAGAAATATCTATATTTTTTCGGGTGGATATGCAAGGTCAACCGTAGATTTTAACGGTAAATATTTTCATCAATGGCTTCGGCATTGATGAGTTTTACGTTAAAATTCGGTGATACATGATCACGAAAAAATATAAGATTCATTTTCTTTTATCCAATGCGGTGATAATGTTTGATCGTACACAGATTTAGGATTGAAAATGGAGACGTTTAAATTAATCTGTAATGCCACAACTGTGTGTTAATATATGGTCCAATAAACAAGTTATTTGATTTAGAATGGGAAGCTTGTGGCTTTTCCTGTTTAAATTTAAGATTGATGTTTCAAATTATTCCCATTGAGCATCATCACCCTGTTTATAACTACTCATTTTGAAAAGGCGATTCAGCTTCTCATCGTCAACTTCTATTTAAGTGTGCATAGTATCCTACTGCATATGGTGTGTATGTCTCAACATTTGATGTGCAAGAGCTCGGTTTTGTGTATGATAGGTTTGAAGTCGGGAAGCTACTTACAGACAGTTGTTTGGGGGTTTCACATGTCCGTTTAAGGCAGCTTTTCGTTCAATTCTATGGTCCGTTATAAATGTAGTCAATCAGTATGACTACCATTGAGTCATGTGTTGATGTGTTTCATATATTGTTTAAGCGTTTTTGAACTGATTTGGACTACGGATTTGCTTCCGTTCCTGATCAAGGACTTGGGCTCAGGGGTGGTGACGGCGGCAGGGGATGCTTTTCTCTCTTCATGCTGATCCATCTGGTGTGTCCCGGGTCAGTGTTTGACCAATTTCTTTGGGACTAAGATTGACCTGTCGTTATTTTGTTTTACATGATTTTCACCGATTTCTGTTAATAAGATAAATACACATATATGAATGAACGATATTTTGTATTGGGATTGGCCGCGGTGATGATTATGGTTGGGGGTACACCGGCGCTCCCTCACCAATATCAATAATGTGAACGGCCCCGAGTGGGCGATTGAGCAATGGGTAACGCAAGTGCACAAACGTCACGAATTAATATTCAGTCAATCAGTATAATCATAAATCTCAATATAAAATAATCATATTGAAGACATCATCAATCATTGTCTCAACAAAGTATGTCATCAATAAAAATTCAATCAAAGTCACTTTGCAAAGTTTTCAGTATTGCATGAAGCTGCAGACAGTGGGTGCATCTCCATTTGAGTTGGGGTTGGGAACGCATTGCATGTGACATACGATTGGACAGGGCGTAGTGGAACTGCAACGCCACAAAGGAGTGCAGTAAGTGGAGGCAGCAGTATCCAACTACAATGAGTACGGCTACCGATCGCCGAAGAGTGTAAGACATCATTAGACACTGCACCTATAATAAACTTAGTATCCCTGGTAATTATACCCGGATAAATATTCCCAGGATGTGACCAATGCACACCCTAGAATGATGGCGTTTAAAATGGGTTTGGCTTAAAAATGTGGGTGTTTGAGACATTTATTAGCCACTCTTGAAGCTAGAACTAAGCCCTCCTGAATATTGGTGATGCTCACATCCCTCATGCCATTAACGTAAGGCAGAGGGAAACACTAATTAACTGACACAAAATTGTTATTGTAGTCTGGGACTGAGTATTATAGTGATACAGGTTGGTGCTGCCTATATCATTGCCACAATGGAATAAAATCTGGTCTATACTTGCCTCTTATGGTTCTAGACTTGCAAAAACTCCTATAACATGCTCATACTTGCATCACATGAAAATTTAGCAGTTTGCAATACCACGGATTGATCGTGGGGTGGGTCAGAATAGAACCATCATTCCTTGCGTGTCGTCGCGGCGACAAATGGGGCAGTCTACGAATGAGACTGGAGAAACCGGAGTCGTGTCACAGAGGCGTGGCACAATAATGTCCGCATCAAAGGAGCGCGAGCTAGGCTAATGTACAGCTCGCAAACGGGCGCCAGAATTGAGGAAACCTCTAGTGGGACGGAAAACAGCAATTACTGCATGATCAACATACACGGATTAACTCTGGATTGGTTCGTTCGCCCCTTCAAAATGGGCTCAGGCGGGTGTAACCGGTTCCCCAGGGATATCATTTCGTTGGGCGACCTCAGTGCACCCTAAGGCTAGACCTAATGTTTGCCCAATATTGTTCGTTCTCTATTGGGACTTACTAAAGAAATTTGTTCGTTATATGCCTACTAAATTAATGAGGTTGTCCTTTCTGGATCTACAGCCTTGCTGTGCTGTTTTTAATGGGAGGCTCCTAACACGTTTTAATCTTCACTGTGAAAAACTTAATGAATGGTATGTATGATATAATAAATCACAAAGCTTATGAATGTATTTAAATATAAATCTTGGGGTTATAGCCGATTCACGACCGATCATTGACCTGGCGCTGAATACTTTTAGAATGCTTGCTGTGCAAGGGTAG
>CAJDSM010017710.1:0-10095 GCA_903981925.1 Ostrea lurida
AAAAAAAAAAAGTTTTATGATGATTCATTTCAAGATATGATATTTATTTTCAGGGGAGGAAAACTGACCAAAGTTGGAGATTCCATTCGATTACCAGATGACTGCACAGTTGGATACATCATCAGTTAGTACATCAGTCATGGCATTAGTGATCAGTTATTTCATTGTTACTTTAATTCCCAACTTAACGTTTGATGCAGTACACATCCAAGTATATTATTACTTTTCATAGATTTAACATACTATTATTATGTTGTTGCTAAGGCATATAAATGCATTTAATTTTCAATTTTAGATCACCTTTTGAAAGTAGACCTGACCAGGGTGGATTTGTTTCATTCACATTTAGAATCTCAATTCAGATTAAGGGACCCAAAGAAACATGTAAGCTTTCAAAAGTTTGATTGTGCTAGTTCTGTTTAGTGTATATTAAGCATTTTTTGAAAAAGACAGATTCCAGTTTTATGAGTATTGTCTACATTTCAGATAACTATGAGCTACAATAATCAGAATGTAGCCAATGTAGCAGGATTTAGTGTCAAAGAAGATCCTACAAGGTAACTGATGCGTGCAACTCAGATAATCCAAGCTTAGAATGTAGCTTCACAATTAGCCCACATAAAAGTACCTGGCTGTTTAATGATTAGTTTTAAAGTAGGGCTGAAACCATTCACCCACACATTGATACTGTTCAATATAAACACTCAATTTAATGTTCGATTTCTTGCCTTGATTTTCAGTTCGATACGTTTTTAAAAATCTGACAGGTTTAATGATATATATTGAGCTTTACCTGAACTTATTATTCATACATGCACAAGGGACAAGATGATGTCTGAAGATGGCCAGACTGTCATTAATCTAGAGTCTGACAAAAGCGATAATGAACTTAATCAGTTTAAACAATTACAATTTCATGGTTTGGAAACATTTTGTTTCTAAAATTGTTACTGTGAATTTCCTTCAAGGTTTAATATCATTAGCGTTTATGGTGAAATATATTGTACGGAAAATATTGCAGCATGGCACAGGTATTGCAATATGTATTGTATCGGGGAAAGAGGCTTATCGTTTCAGCCCTATTTTAAACTCGTACTTCAGAATTCTTGCAATGGGATGTATTGACTTTTTTCTATAGAAGAAGTCCTTTACTGATATTCTGTTTATTCAGACAAAAAAGTCATAATATCTTATATTATATCGATAATTAATACAATTAGCACATGCAAATTATGTTTGTTTTCTTAACTTGTTTCAGATTTAAATCAATACACTGCAATCTGCTTTCCCAGTGAAAGAATGTGCATAATGCACCGTTTTGGTGAAAAGAAGAAAATGCAAAGATCTCAAGAATTATTTAGAAACACACTGTTCTTGTTGATATGATATTTTATTTGATTTTATCATGATTAAACCATATAATTATTTATGAGTTTTAAGCATTGCTTTCATATATATTAACTGATTCTTGCCAGGCAGCCTAGGTTTAAATAAGATATGTGAAAAATTCTTTTATAAATTATTTACCGCCATATTTTACAATTTTCTGAACTAACAACATGTTATGTAAATTACATTCTTTGTGTCTGCCAGTGGGTATTAACTGAAGGTTAAACTTGTATTCTTTTCCCATGATCTTACTCAGCACATGTATTGTGTATATGATATTTTAAAAGTTAATACTTCATTGTTGTGATTTAAAGGTATTTCATAGAAAAATCGACTTCGAATATCAAAAATTTTCATTCCCTTTATTTGTGTTCAATATCTTTTTCATAATTTCTACTTGATGGGAACAATGTGCCTGTGATATAGAATCATAATGGGTATTTAAATATTGTGTGTGATAAACTCCTTTGCTCTTTGAAAAGTCCTTGAAGACCATAGTGTTATTTGATTTGAAATGCATGTCTGCATTACACAGATTTAAGAAATATATAAAACTTATATGTTCTGAATCACCAATTCATCCAAAAAGTCTGTTATGAGGTGGGTTTTTTTTTTTTTGGTTTTTTTTTTTTAGACATTTGGTTGTCACACATGTATTAAAAATTATATAGTTTACAAGCAATGCCTCATAAAAGTATAATACCATATTTTTTAATTAATTTTTACATGGAGGGTTTACACAAATGCTTGACATTAATAAAAAAAATTGGAAATGAATCACATTTTTTGTAGTAAATGTCTTGTGTACCATCACATCTTTAGAAATCAATGTAAAATTCTACCAAGTTCTTGGAAAAGGTCACTTGGTTTGTCTTGTGATGGATAAAGATATTTTGTGATATAAAACTAAGGTATGTCTCAGTACTTGGCAGTGAATGACGTGGGCTTCCATATACAACAAACTATTTTCATTACAAGTTTAAGTTTGTTATCCAGTTCACTGTTGTTTCACTTTGAATATATTTTTTATATTTACGATATATATTCATCCCACAATTGTTATTATGTGCACGTTGCCAAAGTTACTGCACAGTCAAAATTTCTTGACTTGTATGCTGAATTATCCAGATGTTGAATGAGTAATTTGATCCACAATGCATGTTGAAAAATTTACAATATTATTACTGGTGTTGCTTTAAGATTTGTCTTGAATTTCAAATGTGTTTAGGGATGGTGGAAATTTTCCCTGGTATGTTTGTAGTAGGGAAATATATTGTCCCTTTTTATTTAGACGTGTGGCATGTCGTTTTTCATAGTGCAATAGAGATATATTTATGTAGGTAGACACCTTTTGATGAAAATAGCATTCAAAGTGCCTTATTTGACATTCTTAAACAGTAAATGTGATGTTCAAACATACATACTGTTTGAATGTTGTCTATATATTGATAACAATATATGTGCATTATAAGGAAGTTGTGTTTGAAAGTTTTTGTGTAAATGTTGAAAATGAAAAATATTAGAGTTAGTCATCTGATAGTAGTATTTTTTTTTAATGTACATATACATGTATTTATTATATACATGTACATATTCTGCTGATAAACGAAATTCCTTTATCTTTGCTCAGTTTTTTTTGTTATTGATATAAATTAGATTATTATCAGTATTTAAAGATGATTTATATATTGTCTTGTAGTTCACAATGAAGAATTTTATTCATAAATCCATTGTAGTTTGAATTGTTCATAGAAATCAGATGATTGAATTTCAGTTGTTTTGCTGACTAAAGTATACATTCATACAACACTTCCTCTTTATTTAATGAAACATTCCGTGTTTGTCAAGAAAATTGGTGTTTAATAAATAATGGTTATGAGTGCAGGAACCTTTGCACCATTTTCAAAATCACAGGCCCTCAAAATCTTTTGGATACCCTAGAAATGTCTAGTATTAAGGGTACACGGATGTTTGGAGGGTATGTGTGTAATATCAAATCCTTGTTGATAGCTGTCAGTTTACCTCAAAATTGATTACAAGTAAAACAGATCTACGGAAGTGTAAATGTTATAGAATATGATGTTAAAAATACTTTTATAGCAATATATGACCATTTCTCTACAAGTATTTTAATGAGGATACAATTTCTGCTTCTGGGAAAAAAAAGAAAAGCTGCATTTATATAACATATTCCATGAATGATTGCTTTTGTTCCTTGCTTATTTGTGTCAATGATTTCATGGGTAATATTTTTTTATTATCTGAAGACTCTTAGTCTATATCCTCCTCAAAACCATTGTATCACAAGATTGCGAATTCTCGATATTTTGTCTGGATTTATTGTATATCCTATCGTTGCAATGAAAGAAAGCTATGTAATGATAATTGTAAGCGTATACATACATGTACTAGTATTTTGTTGTTCTAAAAGGAATGATTTACATGAATTAGTTTTGATTTAGTGCTCTTTGGTTTCATGATAACAAATTTAGAAATGCACAGGTATGATCTACAGTACATATGGACCTACCCTTTTCACCGTTTCTGGTGTTGCTATGGTAATTTATACAATCATTCCGATTTTGTTAAGATGGGGTTGTTTTTACTGTATATTAAACATACTTGTAATTTCTATGTCACATATTAAACATGTTTTCCTTATATTGTGGGACCAAAGACTTTTTTTTTAAATAAATTGTTAATAAAGATGATGATTTGTGTCTAGGGATTTTTTATTTACTCCGCAATCCAGAATACTAGTGGTTGTTATTGTACAAAATGTAATGTCATACTGTGTTGCTGAAAGAAAAGAAAATCCGAAATTAGCATAACCGGTGCTTTCCTCGTTTAGCATCTTCTCTGACATCGGATGGATTATTTTAAATAAATGAAAATAACAAAATGCCTTCGAGGGGGGGGGGGGTCAAAAATACGATATTAAAATAAGTTTTTCGAAATACTTAGTGTTTCAATTTGAATATAGATTGTTTAATAGAACTTTTAGAACAATCTGAAAGATCAAGAATAAATAGCCAACGAGTCCACAAATGGTGTCCAAACTTTGGGAACAAAGCATGAAAGGGACCAATAAAGGGCATCCATTAAACTTAAATTGAAATATTTCCATTAATTGTGGCTTAAATATTGCTCTATATGGAAAAAACATTGGCAGGGGTGAGGATACGCCTCCTTAAATTTCCAATGCTTGCTTCAATTCTGTTTTAGAATATAGTACAAGATATTGTTTACAGTTTTATTTTATCGGGGTGATGGAACAAAATGCGACTTTGGGGAATTTTCGATATACATTGTATAAGAAAAATTAGCAGTTTAACGTGCGATGATTCGACGAGAAAATTTTGACGATGTCCATCATCGATCGGTAAACCATTGCAAAAATCATGAAGCCAAAGATTATTTTAAAGCGTATGAAGACTTCATTCATGAACAATGAAGATGTAGGTCCGTATTCAGAAAAATCGCATGCATGCAATGTAGCGAGTTTGATCACGTTCAGGCCTGGGTGTAAATCAGAAAAGAGCTAGACTAGATCTGATGCATATTTCGTGTTAATGTTTTCGATATGATTAATTCAGTCATAAGTGGGGTTTGCACAAGACAAGAATATTAAACTATAAGCTTAGTAGTTTCGTTATCTGCATGGTCTGACTCACGGGGCCTGGAAAACATTAAATTATTTTAATTCTGAATACATAACCTGATTTAGATGTCAATTAAAACAAAAGCTCTGCATAGTTCTAGTGGTTTATTTTTCATGTTTCTAATTTTCGGTGACAAATTTTTCAAACAAAATAATAACTAGGGGCTTAGGCCTACATATAAATTCTAGTTCCTTTTAGACTTTTAAAATGAGAATGAATCGTATGATTCTATTCTTGATGGCCGTGTCAAAGGGAAAATTGGACGGAAAACTTCACCAAGAAATATGGTGGATCATATTGTAGCAGTGTGAAAATTTTGACTTCTAAATTTTAATTATGATTGAATGAAATGAATTGAATTTGCAAGTGATCGAATTGTATAATGATAAAGCTCAAAGTAAGAAAAAATGTCCATATGATGGCAAGCATCTTTCATTCTATTTAATTCCCAGTAATTAGTATGTACTTCAGTAAAAAAAAGTTTAGCAACAAAACGTTGAAAAATTATATATTGAGAGGCAAAATGTGATTATATTTAACACTCTTAGAATGATTTTGATAATGATTTTAATTTAAAACAACCATCAACTTTAAAACGAAGTCCTGATTGTTTTTTTTTCTGTTGCCTTTGTCGGCATAAAAAAAAGTGAGCCCGAAAAGAAAAGAGTGAAAAAGGAGGTCTTTCACAAAAAATGTGTGTTTTCCTATTCAGCGCTAATTTGCCAAAAAAAATCTTCGTTAGATGAGTGGAAGTTGCGAATTGGGGATACCAAAAACTCCGGGGGGGGGGGGCACTTCCTATTTTTATGGTAGGGACGTGCCCCTGACATCACAGAACCCACCCTTTTTCAGTATTATTTAGATTTGAGAATTGTGTATACCTTTTCATAAATGGTGACCTTTTCCCTAATGACAGTTATGGGAACTGCTGCCTATAAACAATACAGGATGGACAAAGTGGCATAAAGTCCTTTCTATCAACGCCATCAACTAAATCTAATTAAAACGGATAAACTATGTTTACTTGTGTAAGATTATCAGCTTCAGATTAGAAGGCTATTCCTATAGTTAATTGAGCAAATATTAATGCACTCATATATCTATACCTTGTCATATATCTGAAAATAGAAAAGGCTACCTATTCCAGCGGCACGTCCCTATCTATCATATATATAGGAAGTCCCCCCCCCCCCCCCCCCCCCGGACCAAAAATGTTTATTATTTTTTGCGAAGAATTTT
This sequence comes from Ostrea lurida, assembly GCA_903981925.1. Taxonomy (NCBI): domain Eukaryota; kingdom Metazoa; phylum Mollusca; class Bivalvia; order Ostreida; family Ostreidae; genus Ostrea; species Ostrea lurida. The sequence goes on from CAJDSM010017710.1 coordinate 6,291, forward strand.
TTCCTATGGAGAGTTCCTTGAATTTTCAAACCACTTTTGCGAAAACGTCCTGGTTGTACTGAAAAAAATGAGATGTTCATTTATGAAGGAAAATGAAGTTGAAATACATAGCACAAAAAATGTTGCTAAAATTTACTCAGTATATTTTCCCGCCAAAGGTTGCTGAGCTAACTAGAGTTATTTTAAAAATGATCTAGATAATATCTACATACGTGTATAAAACCTATTTTAAAAACTATTATCAAACTTTTAATTTAAACACACACAGAATACACTTTTGAAAAATATGACAAAGACGAGAAAGGGGGGGGGGGATAATCCCTTTCCTGTTTTAGCTCAAAACATATGTGACGTCGACATCCGGTTTTTGAATACATGTAAACAATGTAGGACAAGCCGTAACATATATTTTTTTGCGATGTAGTTTTGTGTCGGGCTGAGCTCTACTTGCAGAATACAATGGGTATGTATGAGTATAAATGCACAAGGAGTCGGATCAGCAACGCATTTTTGTCACAGGAAGGCGGGATCGAGTGATCTCATCAATGTTCATAACCTCGTAATATAGGAGTCGTGCTAGATTGGAGGGAGATACGAAATCGATAAACATCTTATCAGACTACATAGAATCTTGGTGATTTTAGTAGGAAAACATGTAAATGGGCTTTGTGTCCTAGGGTATTTTTTCCCCCGATACTAACAGTAACTGCATGTTTTGATACTCGATCTATTTTTTTGACATGGAGCTCTGTCAAACATGAATTAGGCCTAGTAATCTATAGTACGGCTGGCATAGTGCCATAAATGAGATAACTTTCACGTTTTTACAAATATTTTATGTTTAAACTCTGGGCTTTTGTTGTTGGTTTTTTTTTTTAATTGCTCTAATTCGTTTATCAAAACATGTAACGTTTGCAAAAATAATTTTTACATATCATTAAATTTTGTAAGTGAATTTAATGCCTTACACCGCAATGATGCAAGCAGTCAGTGTATGATATTAATTAAGTATAATTTGCGTCAACGTTAATGATGGGTTCTTTACTTTGCAGAATTTAAATCAGAGTGACGATCGTTAAACTGGATCACGCTTCAAAAATGAAATGCAAGATTCACCAGGATCAAGACAGTGGGGTGCTTTGCTGTCAACAATGCGAGGAGCCAGTTTGTATGAAGTGTATCAGTATAGAAAAACACCATGGACATTCCTTTGTAGCAGCCAGTGAGATGGTTGTGTCCATCACAGACAAGTGTCATGAACAGGTCAGCAAAATCCAGGAGACGGTCATCCCCAACTGCCGCCTAGTTGTAGATGAAATGGGCAAAAATCTTGACGCAAGCAAACATCTAATATCACAAGTTAGGTCTTCCATGACTTCCAGAGTAAGAAAAATGAAAGAAATATTAGATGATCTTTTGTCGAAGAATATGAAAGATCTAACAGATATTGAACACATCATAATGAATGAGTATCAAGCTGAAGAACACAAGATGAAAGAACACATAGACCTGTTACAAGGAATCTTAAATGAATTTGAAAACAGAGGAAAGAAAATGGAATCCGATGAAGTAATGGCCTTGTACAACAAAATCCAAAAACTGAAGGAAATTCCAAGCTTGAAATTGCACCATGATCTTCCGTCCTTTGAAGAAGGAGAGTTAAAAGATGAAAAGCTGGAAGCTTTGTTTGGAAAATTAACCATTCCAGGATCCCTCCAGTGTCCACTGCAAAAGCTGCACCCACAGAAACCAAAACTTGCCTTAAAAATCCAGAAGGTGAAAGCCATTCATGTTCCAGATCTTGACAGATGTCGACACATTTCCTGCATGAAATCTAACAAAGCGTGGATGGGCGATGAATTGGGAAACCTGGTTCAGATTGATCCTAAAGGCAACGGAATTCAAAAGCTTAAGACTCACCATTACAAACAGCAGCCTACTGGATTCCATGCACTTACAAAAGAGGACGAACTGCTCTTTATTGACCAGTATGACGACAGCATTTCGAAGTTCAATCCAGGGAAGGGAAAAACGGTTGTCTTAACATTCAAAGACTGGACACCGATCAGCATTCACGTTTCTCATACTACCGGTGACCTACTAGTAGGAATGATGGATGATCGAATGCAGAAAGCCAAAGTAGTTCGCTTCGACGAATCAGGGAAAGAATTGAAACAGTACGAATTCGACCAAGAGAGCAAGAAACGACTTTACAGCTGCCCGCATTACCTTACTGAGAACATTAATGGCGACATTATTGTCTCGGATTGGGAAAAACAAGTTGTGGCTGCGGTTGGATTGACTGGCAATCATCGCTTCGATTACGATGCTGAGGGAGGTCATCCGCCTGGAACGGTGTTTGAACCCAGTGGAGTATGTACCGATATCCTGGGAAACATTCTGGTCTGCGACAACAACGATCACTTGGATGATAGCGTCCACATGCTGGACCAAAGACGGAAGATTCTCTGCCTCATTCTCCGTCTTCCATCGTCCACTCTGGAGAGGAGAATAAGAGCAATTGGCGGTAGATGACAAGTATAATTTTATGGCGTCGGAGATGTCGAGACACCGAATGAGATTAGATTTACAAGTACTTACAATGACAGTACTTACATGTTGGTAGATCCACAAGGTGAATCACATTTGGATCTTTATTTTTGTTTAAGAAATACTTTAGATTTACATGTATATTGATGTTCATCGTATCGGTAAGTTGAAGCATGTTATTTCATCCAGTTTTGTTTTATCTTAGATATAGAATTTCTAGACATATTTATTATCAAATACCATTTGGACATTTCTTTAAAATTTAAAAGATTTCTTTAAAATGTTTTTGATTTTAAAAAGCACGTATAAGACTATGGTGAATGTTTGGAAAATGTGAAAACATAAGTTTACAATACAACGTAACTTTTCGTAAGTATAACATCGTATCGATTGTAGTACACGTACACTTTTGATATTATGGAAAATCTAGCAAAGAATTTCTTATTTTGAACAAAGAATTTCCCAGCAAAAAACATGGAAAATTAGTATTATTCACCGTTTGACTTCAAATGTAAGTTACGATTTGAGGTGTAAATAAAGAAAAATAGAAATAAATGTTTATAATTCTGGATTTTTTTTTTTTTTCAACCCTCATACAAGATGGGATTTGGCACCGGGACAAAAATATCTTTTCATTTGCTCTGGCAAGGCAACATTGAATTTAAAAAAAAAAGATCTGTAGGTATTTTCAGGTAATGTTATGCTTTTTATAAGATGTCAATTCCTACCGATTCTTGAAGTAGATCTCTTTAGTGTCAAGCGCTATGATTCAAAAGTAATTTTGAGAAGGAAAGGTGGGCAAACACGGATTCCTGGATATACCAGAGGTGGGATCAGGTGTCTAGGATGAGTAACCTTCCCCTCTAGACCAGTTACACCCGCCGTGAGCCCTACATCTTATTCAGGTAAAAGGAGTTATCCGTAATCAGAATAATAAGTATATAAGGAACGGCCTAACACGGTATGAAACACGTCAGACAGCATTTGGACCAAGTATATGCTAGTAAGCTTTTCTTGAGTACCAAGTGCTCTGGTGGTGAGGGACCAAATCTAATGGTGAGAAAACATTTTGATAATACATGTACATCTGTACATATATGCCTAGTAAATGTTCCACATGAGAGAACATTGTAGTTTCTGGTAAATGTATTATAACCCTTTGTTGTATCCTTTGATTTCGATCATCTGTATATTTATCTTGATTAGTATAATTTTGAACTGGCTGAGTCTGATAATTGGTAGGAGGATGGGGTAC